>JALPQI010003412.1:0-67500 GCA_025490895.1 Thaumatotibia leucotreta
TGTTAATTTCTGCCTGTAGCAGTCTTGGCAGGCTCGTTCCAGGGCTAGACATTCCGCCTGGAATACGGTGCAGCTTCTGTGTAGTTTCAGTTTTGTAGTATTGCTCCTACCATCGGGGTAATCAATTACATAGGCTGCACCTACGAGCCCGTCGTGCTTACTCCCATCAGTGTATACGAAGTGCATATCTGGATCTTCATAGTGATTGTTGAGATCGTCTTGTGTATACACTTCCGGTATTTCTAGGTCCATTCTGCTTGCTGGATGAAGGAGTTCTGATACTCGTATGCGTTTGTCGTATTTGACATCCGTGGGGAGGTATTCGGTGACTAGGTGGCGCTTCACCATCTCAGTCGACGCAATCTCTTTTACCTTGAGTGGTAGTGGTGTGAGTCCAGCGAGCGCTATTGAGGCAATTGTGGGGACTGTTCTGAAGCCTCTGATGATTTTGATAGCAAAACCTCGCTGGAAACTAAGTAGAAGGTTGTTGACTATCTTATAGTTGAGTGCGTTATGCCATATTTCGGCAGCATATGTAACGATGGGCTCGATAACTTGCCGATATATGGTACAAACGTTTTCAGCCTGTATTCCCCAGGTCGGTCTTATGTATATGCATAGTTTCTTGTAAATTTCCTGGGCCTTTTTTATTACGTGTTGGCAGTGTTTTATGAACCTGAAATTTTGGTCCACAATAACCCCGAGCAGCCTAAATTGGTCTTGTGTCTGTATCCTGACTCCGTTCATAACTATTTTGGCCGCTTTGGCCTTCGGTGTGGGTGCAATCATTTGGGTCTTTTGTGGCCCAAACCTCAACTTATTTGTAATGCCCCATTGATAAATTTTATCCAAGATGGTGTTTGTATTACGCTCGAGCTCAGCAATGTTGTTTGCGGTGCATATTAGCAGAACATCATCGGCGTAAGCTTGGATATAATTACCATGGGGCAGGTTGATTTTAAGTAAGGAGTCGATGATGCCATTCCAGAAGATGGGTCCAAGTACCGACCCCTGGACACATCCTCTGGATTGGACTTTAGAAGCGGTTGCACTTGCATAATTAAGGATAATCTTTCTGTCATTTAGGTAACTGCGGATCGTGTTATATATGTTATTCGGACAGTTGATGTCACGCAGTTTGTTTAGTAGTGCTGGCCACCAGGCATGGTCAAAGGCGCCTTCGATGTCCAAAGAGATGGCCAGCACCAGTTGTTTCTTCTCCTTGGCTTCCTTCATGACCTGGATGGCCCTGTGTAGCGCATCTGTCGTCGACTTTTGCTCTCTGAAGCCGTATTGATGTTCACTGCAAGTCGCGTTTTGTGTCATGAAGAAAGTAAGTCGCTTGGCAATAAGTTTTTCGTAGATCTTGCCAAAGACATTAATTAGTCCTATGGGCCGGTAAGATGCGATATGGTTATACTTATTTTTATTCGGTTTTGGGATTGTTTTTATAAAAGCGACTTTCCAAGGAGAGGGGAAGTGTTTGAGTTCAAGACATCGATTGTATATTTTTGTTGTGAGGTCGGGGTAAGCTTCAAAGAACTGTTTACAAATGTCCGCAGTTAAATGATCTAACCCAGGTGCCTTTCTCGGGGCCATGTTAGTGATTGCTTCCCTTATTTCCGCCCTGGTGAACGGTGGTTCGTTGTTGTTGTTGTTGGTCTCAGTTAAAGAATTATTTCTAATGATCCGTTGGCTCGGTGTATCATTATCAGGGTCGTCATTTGGGAAGAATCGAGCCAAGAGTTTTTGAGCAGTGTCTTCTGCGGATGTTGTATGGTTGTGCTCATCCAGCATTAACGTGGCTGGTGGTTGTGGGGGCGTTCTGCTTTTTAGTAGGCGGTTAGTCACACTCCAAACATCATCTCTGCCTTGTTTGTTACAAAACTCCCTGAAGGCTGCTGTGGAAGTTTCGCGCATTTTTTTGGTGTATTCCTCTCTAGCCTCAGTGAGTTCTGCAATGATATTGGTAAGGTCTTTGTTACCCTTCTTCAAATCCTGAAGTCTATGGTGGAGGTGAATGACTCTCTTTATGTGTATAGTCAACTCTTCCGTCCACCATGGCACACGATGAAATTGTGCTTTCCTGGTAAGTGTTGAATCGCAAGTCTGTGTGATTGTGTTTGTTATATCAGTGATGTATTGGTCTAGTTGTTGTATATTGAGTGTGTCAATATCTGTGACGTCATAAGTCTTAGCTGCCATATTATTTTTAAGTTTATTAATGAATTGTTCCCAGTTTACTCTGTCTGTGTTATATCTATATGTGGATGTGGTTGTTTTATTTTTGGTTCTATTGTTTTGTAGGTTTATTACAAATTCGATGCCATGGTGGTCTGATGAGGGTATTAGGTTGTGATTGATTTTCCAATCAGATATCCTGTTGCCTGAGTTGATAGTAGCCAGTGTAAGATCAATAACAGATGTTCTGACCCTCCCATGGGTAACAGTTTCGTAGGTAGGTTCGTCTCCTACGTTACATATTATTAGGTCATGATTTAGTATAAGGTCATATATCAGATTGCCCCTATCGTTGTTTTTGGCGGATCCCCAAGCTGTATGCCAACCGTTCATGTCACCACAGATGACATGTTCAACTCGACTATTGTTTATTATCAGTTGCTCCAAGTGAGCAAGTGTGTGTGCGGGATCTTCACGTGGCTCAATGTATACCGATGTGATCAATATTTTCTTGTTATTCTGTAACGTTATTTGCAGGGTGGAGCAGTTGGGAGTTGTATATTGGACAAGCCCAATATAAGCACCCAATTTCTTGTTAACGGCTATACACGCTTTGGTCGGGGTTATGCTACTTTGGTTGCTAGATTGATAGAGGTCATATCCATCAATCTGCTTCATTGTACTGCCTTTGCCAACGTAAGGTTCCGTTATCATCAGGAGATCATAAGAATTCCCTTTAGCAGTCTCTATAAATTCTTCGGTAGCCAGTCGACCTTTACCAAGGTTTGCTTGAGCTACCTTTAGTAAATTTCTGCCTTGCCTATTGTTATAATTTTTATTTGTATGGGTGTTATTATGTAGAGTAGTGTTATTATTGTTTGTGTGATTATGATCCATAATTTATGCGGCTTTTAATTTTGTTGTACATGAGGGACATTTTAGGGCATGCGGCAGATGTGGCACTATGTTTATGGTTTCCATTTCTGTTAGTCTTGGAATAGTATATGAAGCAGTTGTTGCATTTAGCTTTATTATGGTCATTTTTGTGAGGGCAGTTTTTGTATTCGTGTTCATTGGAGGCGCAATGAGAGCATGTGTTTTCAGTGGCAGTGCAGTGCTTGCGAGTGTGCCCGTACTGCAGGCACTTATAGCATTGCAGCAGGGGCACATACTCGCAAGCATGCACCCGCTGATGGTCAATATTTATTTTAGTCTCACTTATGATGGCCCTAAAAGCTTGTGGAGTCGCTATAAAGACGGCATTATATAGTTGGTTGTTGCGGTTACCTCTTTTGAATTGATATTTCAAGTCAGTTTCCTTACTAATATGTGCTGCAATGTTAGGGTTCTGCCTCGTAATGACCTCTGTCAGTTGATTTTCAGGGACATCAACCGAGATCCCTTTGAGTGTAATCATGGGCTGGAGGGATTTCGATGCCTCAGCCCTTACTGTGCAATTGTCGTTATTGGTCATCGCGATCGCCGTGTCTCGCTGTTGTATTGTATCAAATTCAATTCGGACTTTATTATTGGATACATATTTTGTAGCGGCTGGGGCAAAAGAGGTATTTCTGAACGTCACGCTCTTCTTCCATGCAGCTAGTGTGTCCGCTGAGTTGCCAGTAGTTTCTTTGGGGCTGATAATAATAGCTGGCTTACTAACCGGTATCTGAGTGATAGGGGTCTTGGTTGCTGCGTTTTGAGTGACCGTAGTGTTTTTGTTAATATTATCACTTGCGGCCGCAGCAGCATACGAAACCCGCATTTTGCCGGTTTGCTTGGTAATCAGTTCAGCTGCCTTCTGAATTGCCGGCACAAATTTAGACAGTTCCGTCTTGATTGTTTGTTGGATGACATTTGTGATTTGTTCATCCTGAGGGGTTAGGTAATCAGAGGGCGGAGCAGGCTCTTTGGACCTCTCAACATAATCAATGACTTCATTATGTATATCAGAGGCCAGGTCGCAGATCTTTGGGCGATTTCCTGTAGTCTGTCCGCCTCTGCCCTTAGTTAGAAATTGGATTTCGTTTGTAAGTTTTTTAATTTTCTTTAGGAATTCCTCAACGCTAATTCTGGGAACATCCTTATGGCTGTCCACCTCCCCAGAAGCACTATATCTGAGCTCTATATTCTGGGACAGAGTTTCAGGTGTTCTGATTATTGGACTGGTCGCTTTAGCAGGGGTGGATGTTGTGGCCCCAAAAAGGTTTTTCTTTATAGCATCGACCCCTTCAGCCGCGTGAGATGTGTGTGTCTTGGTGGCTGACATTAAAAATGTCCTGAAGTCGGGCCTACTGCCGGTCGCTTCCTGTGTTGGTTGGGACTCAATAAGTTCACTGCTCGCGGTAGTTGGTCCAGGGTCGATAAGCGGCGGTTGTGCGCTTTTAACGTGTGGCAGCTTGTATTTTGCCGGGACTTGCCTTGATTCACCCTTTTCTTGGCGAGGTGACTGAGGAGGTGTGCGGTACATGTTATGCATTTAGTATATGATCGATCTTCGTCGATTGTTAATCGCAAACGGTTAGGCTAAATTGTAAATTTTAGAAATTCGATATTTCTAAAACTATTGCTTTAAAAAAATGGTTAGGTTAGGTTAGGTTAGGTTAGGTTAGGTTAGGTTAGGTTAGGTTAGGTTAGGTTAGTATGAGGCCCGGCTCTCCGCCATGGGACCTGGACGCGGAAGCCCTCGCAGAGATTTACAGGCGGATTGCGGACTCGCGAGCACGAGGCCAGGAACCCATGGCGGAGGAGGTAAAGCGCTGGCGAGACATAGCGCGCGACATAGTTGTTCGCAAGTGGAGTGAGCGGCTGGAGACTCCCAGTGCTGGGCAGTGGACGTTAGGGGCGATCCAACCCATACTAAAAGAATGGATAGGGAGACAGCACGGTATAATAACGTTCCACCTGGCACAGGTCCTCTCGGGCCATGGATGTTTTGGCCGATACCTGTGCAAGGTGTCTGCGAGGGAGCCGACACCGGCCTGCCATCACTGCGGCAGTGCGGAGGACACAGCGGCACACACACTAGAAGTGTGCCCAGCTTGGACTGACCAACGCGCCACACTTGTGGCAGTCGTGGGAAACGATCTCTCACTGTCTGCCCTGACAAAAGCCATGGTAGACAGTGAGAGGTCGTGGAAAGCGGTGGCGACATTTAGTGAAGAAGTCCTCACTATAAAAGAAAAGGCGGAACGCGACAGAGAGGACGATCCGGCCTCCCATGAAATGCGTCGCAAACGCGTAGGAAGACGGCGGCTGGCATACGACCGCCGACTTCCCCCATAAGGGCACCTGTGGGTGGCTGATACGGGGACATCAGTCACCTACATAACGGTCCCAGAGGAGGAAAGCATGTCAAGATAGGCATGCTCAACAGACGGCTGGAGTTCAAACTCCTCATGACGAGTCCGATGTCTGGACAGCCGCCAGCGCGGTCACGGAAGTGTTCTACAGAGTTCCCGTGGCCTCGCCCAAATGCGGCGAGTCGGAAGACCGTGGGGTTTTAGTGGGTATACCAGGGCCTCATTAGCCCTGGGAGTCCCACATAACCACCCGGGTCCGTCCTCGCACCCGGGTGGTATGCGTAACGCATTTCCCCACGTAAAAAAAAAAAAAAAAAAAAAAAAAAAAAAAAAAAAAAAAAAAAAAAAAAAAAGGTTAGTATGAGGAGTCCTCCTAACTACACGGTAGAACCTCCAAAGGGTAGGAAGGAGAAGACCAAGGGTAGAAAGAACCCAAAGAAGAGCGCGCCGGAAGTAAAACCAGCAGAGAAGCCCACTACCACTGCGAGCCCTCTGCCTTCGAAGACAACACCCCCACCCGCTCCACAAGCGGCCGCTAGGTCCACTGATGAGGGCTGGGAGGTGGTGGTCGGCGGCAGGAAAAAAGGAAAGAAGAAGGTAACGGCGAACAGGGACACGGTGCCCCAGCCCCAGCCAAAACCACAGCGGGCCCGGAAACTTCGCCCGCCCCGCTCGGCGGCGGTGGTGTTAACCCTGCAGCCGAAGGCCATTGAAAATGGCCTCAACTACGCTGCAGTGCTTTCCCGGGCAAAAGAGACGGTAAACCTGGGGGAGTTAGGTATTACCGCCGTAAAGTTTAAGCGGGCAGCCACTGGCGGCAGGGTGCTGGAAATCCCAGGGGCAGCCAGTGGTGCGAAAGCCGACTCGCTGGCCAAAGCGCTAGCAGAAAAACTGGGGCCTGAAGTCGTCCGAGTCTCCAGACCAGTGAAGTGCGCGGAGCTGCGACTCACAGAGCTCGACGACTCAGTGTCGACCAATGAGGTGGTCGCTTCGGTCGCGAGGGTCGGAGGCTGTGCAGAGAGCCAGATAACGGCTGGGGAGGTCAGACGGGGTGGCTCCGGTCTTGGTACGATCTGGCTCCGCTGCCCAGTCACGACAGCCAAGAAAGTGTTGGAGGCCGACCACGGACGACTCCAAGTAGGGTGGGTCCGGGCCGCAGTACAGCTGCTGAATCAGCGTCCCTTGCGGTGCTACAAATGCCTCGAAACGGGGCACGTGAGGGCAAAGTGCACCAGCGACGCTGATCGCAGCGACGTCTGCTACCGCTGCGGCAAGCCCGGCCACAGAGCGGCTGTTTGCTCAGAGACACCACACTGCGCCAAATGCTCAGATGAGGGCACAAAGGCAGACCATATACTTGGTTCCAAGGCCTGCCTAGCCCTCAAAAAAGCAAAGCCTAGAGCTGGAGTCGCAACCCGGGCCACATCCCAGCTCGAAAAGTCCCCAGCCATCGCCATGGAGACACAGGAGGAGGATCCAGCACCAACCGAGCAGGGGTAAATGGCTCTGCGTGTACTCCAGACGAACCTCAACCACTGCGCCAGAGCCCAGGATCTTTTGTTCCAATCCTTGGCGCAGTGGATGATTGGCGTTGCCGTGGTGGCTGAGCCATATTCAATCCCTTCCCGCGATGACATCCTGGGCGACGTGGACGGTCTAGTGGCGCTGGTGGTGCGAACGGTGGCGGGAGTCCCTCCGCCCACAGCCGTGGAAAAAGGGAAGGGGTACGTGGCGGCGCTATGTGGAGAAATATGGTTTGTCGCAACCTATTTCTCCCCAAACCGCTGCCTGGCCGACTTTGAGCAGTTCCTGGGAGAATTAAGGGCGCTAACTGGGCGGCTCCTTCCGCGTCCTGTGATCGTTGCCGGAGACTTCAATGCGAAGTCCACAGCCTGGGGTTCTCCGGCAACAGACGTGAAGGGCGCCGCCCTCGAGGAATGGGCAGTTACGGCGGGGCTGGTAGTGCTGAACCAGGGAACGGCACACACGTGCGTGCGGCAACAGGGTGGTTCCATTGTGGACATCACGTTCGCGAGCGCCGCCCTGGCGCGCCGTGTCCAGGGGTGGGAGGTTATGGTGGGGGTGGAGACGTTGTCAGATCACCGGTACATACGGTACGACGTCACCACCCCCTCGGCAACTCCTCACAACCCAAGCCGGATGGGCCCGGCCGGGGGTGGTCCAAGATGGGCCGTCACCAAACTCGACCGGGAACTGCTGAAAGAGGCGGCGATAGTGGAGGCCTGGCTGCCCGTACGGGAGGGAGTGGTGGACGTAGACGCGGAAGCGTCCTGGTTCCGGGGGGCAATGACGCGCGTGTGTGACGCGTCAATGCCCCGGGCCAAGCCCCTGCCACCGAAACCGTGCGTGTACTGGTGGTCCGCTGAGCTCGCGCAGCTGCGCGAGGGCTGCATAGCCGCGCGGCGCCAGTACATGCGCCAGAGACGGAGAAGGAGGCCCAACGAGAACGAGATCCGCCGCTCCTACGAAGCGTACAAAAATTCCAGGGCAGAGTTAGCGAGGGCCATAGGGGAGGCAATTGAGGCGAGTCGTGCCGAGTTCCTGGAGACCCTCAATGCCGACCCGTGGGGCAGGCCGTACAAGCTCGTCCGGAATAAGCTTCGCCCATGGGTACCACCACTGACCCAATCACTCGAGCCAGAACTGGTGAACCGAGTGGTCGAGATGCTCTTTCCCGAGCGAGGGCCGTACACACCTCCTGCCATGGCGACTACTAGGGTGGAAGCTGATGAGGAGGCCGGAGTCCCCCCAGTTACTCCCGGTGAGCTCTGCGCTGCAGTAAATCGGCTCAGGGCTAAGAACACGGCCCCCGGGCCCGACGGCATCCCGGGCCGTGCCTGGGTCCTGGCCATGGACGCTTTGGGGCCAAGGCTGCTGCGGCTCCTCACTGCGTGCCTGGAGCAGGGCTGCTTCCCCAGTGAATGGAGGACTGGGAACCTGGTGCTCATCAGAAAGAGCGGGCGACCGGCGGACTCTCCAGCCGGATACCGACCAATAGTCCTGCTCGATGAGGTGGGCAAGCTTTTTGAGCGCATAATTGCTGCCCGCCTCATCGAGCACATGGAGCGCACAGGGCCGGGCCTGGCCGACCAGCAATTCGGTTTTCGGGGGGGGCGGTCGACGGTGGATGCGATGCTCCGGGTGAAGGATATGGCGCGAGAGGCAGTTTCCCGTGGGGAGGTTGTTTTGGCGGTGTCGCTAGACATCTCCAACGCCTTCAACACTTTGCCCTGGGAAACTGTCAACGAGGCTCTGCGCTTTCACGGAGTACCGGTCCACCTGTCGCGCATCGTGGCCGCTTACCTGAAGGAGAGAGGGATAACCTGGATGGGGCGAAAGGATCGGGGCCATAGGCGGATGACGTGCGGAGTTCCACAGGGGTCGGTCCTGGGCCCGCTCCTGTGGAATATAGGCTACGACTGGGTCCTACGGGGGGAAAACTTGCGTGGAGTCGACGTCACATGCTACGCCGATGACACGCTCGTGACGGCAAAAGGACCCAGTTATCGCGAGGCAGCCATCCTGGCGACGGCAGGAGTCGCCCATTGCGTGGCCCGCATTCGACGTTTGGGGCTGGAGGTGGCGCTCCCGAAGTGTGAGGCCATCTGCTTTTTCGGTCCGCGGAGAGCGCCCCCAGCTGGCGCGCAAATCACGGTGGGAGGAGTTCCAATTGCTGTCAAGCCGACACTTCTGTACCTCGGAGTCGTGCTTGACAGCAAGTGGAACTTTAAGGCACACTTCGAGCGCCTCGCGCCGAAGCTGTTACGTGCCGCGGCGGCGTTCGGGCGCATACTGCCCAACCTGGGGGGGCCCAACTCCACATGCCGCCGCCTGTACACTGGCGTAGTGCGTTCGATGGCGCTCTACGGTGCCCCAGTGTGGGCGGATGCCCTCAGCGACCACAACATATCTCAGTTGTGGAGACCCCAGAGAGCAATGGCGCTGAGGGTAATCAGAGGGTACTGCACGGTGGGCGCGGAGGCTGCCTGTGCGCTGGCCGGGTGCCTACCCTGGGACCTAGACGCGCGGGCCCATGCGGCCCTCTATCACTGGCGCGCGGAGGCGCGAGCCCGGGAACAACCACCGGCGCCACCAGAGGTGGAGGAGCGCCGCGCTGAGCTAACGAGCGACGCGATGGAGTTGTGGGTGCAACGGCTGGAACGGCCGAGGGCCGGCCCCCGCACCATAGAGGCAGTCCGCCCAGTCCTCCACGACTGGGTCGAAAGGCGCTCCGGGGTTCTCTCCTTCCGGCTAACGCAGGTATTGTCAGGGCATGGCTGCTTTGGCAGTTACCTGCACAAGGTCGCAAGGAGAGAACCTACACCGGAGTGCCATGCGTGTGGAGCCGCCGAAGACTCGGCCCAGCACACCCTGGCCGAGTGTCCAGCATGGGAGGCGGAGCGGAGAGAGCTAGTGGCCCAGGTTGGGTCCGATCTCTCGTTGCCGGCGGTGGTGCGGGCCATGGTGGCTAGCGAGGAGGGGTGGAGGGCAGTGTTCTCGTTTAGCGAGCACGTCCTCAACGAGAAGGAGGTGGCGGAGCGCGAACGGGAAACCGAAGCCGAGGCAGACCCGATGCGCCGCCGCCGCACAGGTCGCAGACGTGCCGCTCATGAGCGGAACCTGCCACCCTAACGAGAGCTGGAGCGCCTTCGGGGCGCCTGGCTCTCGAGACGGAGAGCGCGACCCCCTGTGTTCGGGAAGCGCTCTCACGAGGAGGACCGGTCAACCCTAAGGCCGGCCAGCCGACGGATCCCGATCCGGGATGGCCGCTGCGAGGTCGCGGACGCATTGCGAGAGCTTCCCCGTGACCTCGCACATACAGCGAAGAGGCGGCAACAGAGGGGTTTTAGTGGGTAGACTCGAGACCGAGGAGTCCCACATCACCTCCCGGTTTTGGTCCTTGCAACCGGGAGGTATGCGTAAAGCATTTCCCCTCTTAAAAAAAAAAAAAAAAAGGTTAGTATGAGGAGGAGGAGGTTAGGTTAGTGGGGAGCTATGACAGAAAACCTCCTAGTGTGCCTGGACCTTTCCAGTTTCTGTTGATAGGTTTTATCCGCGGGAAACGGAAGGGTCTTGGCCGGTGCGCCCCGGGGGCAACAGTAAGTAATCTTTTGGCTGAGCTGATTTATTGCTTGCTGGTGCTGCCAATGTTCTGTCAGGGGGGTATGGGGGTTCCACTCAGGGAGGCCTCCAGTCTAGGGTGAGGTCTTCTGAGAGTTGGCGAGTTGGGTGGCAGTTGAGTTTACTCCTGCGTTGGTGTTATGCCGTGTTTTGTTGTGGGCTGCTCCCGGCACGCCTCATTTTTCATGAGGTAGCAAGGGATGTAGTACTGCCTAGGTATCTGGGCAGTGGTGATGGTATGTGTACCATGGTGTTGGGCTCATATGTGGGCAAGAGGCTGTATGACAGCGGGGGATGGCGAGCCTTCAAGGCTTGCGGCGCGGCGGGTGGCTCTCGGGTTCCCGTCGGGCGGCCCGTAATCCGCTTCGCGGATCGGGGGTACTGCTCATTGAGAGGAGTGCCGCGTGGAAATCACCACTTTAAAAATTGAATGTGGGGGGCCATGCCAGAGATGGTGTGGCGGGTGCGGCGATGTGCCAAGTGCACTCGACTTTTGTCGACGCCGGACCAACCGTTGGCTGTATAGTCATCGGGGGTCTTGCCTTTGTTGGCTGGGCTGCGAGGAAGAAAACCTCTATAAAAAATTACCCCCAATCCTAAGTGGCGGAGCACCGCGAGAGGATGCATGGCTGAGGTGGTGTCAGTCGCTAGTGCTTTCCCCCGTCAGTGTACCGGCCGACACTCTGACGGGTGATGCTAGGCTTATCCAGGTGCAGAGGGCACCGCCTGGATGGACCAGTTTTTCCCTCATGCTCGTGGGAATCGCATGGATAATTTGAAAAGCAAAAACAAAAACAAGGAAGGAAGGAAAGGAGTTGAGGAAGTTGTAGGCGAAGTTGAGGCAGGGACTTCGGTTGAAGAGCAAGCCGAAGCATTGGAGGTCACTGAGGTGGAGATGACAGATCACTTTGGCATTACAAGGAGTGATGGTGATGAGCCTCAGCAAGGTTGCTCGAAGAAGAACCGGGGGGCGAAGAGGCAAAGAGTAGGTGGGGCTGGTTCTCAGTTGTCAGGTGAAGATGAGGATCACTCTGATGAACAAGTGCCTTTGCCAGCAGTCCGTGGAAGGGGTAGGCCGCCAACTACTGGTCAGTATGTAGGGCTGGCCAAAGCTAAGGCAGCGTTAAATGCTGCGGTTCAGGAGGAAAGGCGGTTGGCAGAGGAGAAAGAGATTGCGGAGACGGGAAAGCAGGCGCGCGCTAGGTCCGCCCGTCCTCTGAATTTGGCGAGTAGTGATGCGTTGGCTTCGGAGTTGCGAGGTAGAATCTTGGAGTGGACAGGTGTTGTGGTTGCTGTCGCAACCAAATCCAGAGCCCTTAAAGGCACTTATGTGCGGGATTTAAAGGATGCCTCTGAGGCCATTTCCAAGTATGTCAATGAGCTGGCGAAAAGATCTGAGTCGGAAGAGAACAGGAAACTGCAGGCTGACAATGCTCGCTTGCGGTCGGAGTTGGAGGTGGTTTCGGCGAGGCTGGAGGCTCAGACTCAGGCTGCTCAAGCTGCTTCGGTGGCACGGCCAGTGATTCAGGCTGGAAGTTCGGGAGGTGGCATTTCCACTCAGGAAGCTTGCTCTTTGTCGGGAAGTTTGTTGGGTGGTGAAGGTGGTTTGCCTGGGCCGGTGTTGTCCATATTGGAGCGCTTCCAGGATGGCCTTATAGCGCGGGTGGAGAAAGTTGTGGATGCCAGGCTAAACGCCAGGTTGGAGGCTGTGAGTGGTCCGGCTCAGCGTCCATCTTTGCGGGTGGATAGGAGGGAGGTTGGTCCATTGCCCATGCTTTCAAAAGTAGCAACGTCGGGTCCGAAGATGTTGGCGAAGAGAAAGGTGGGTAAGGCCGCTGGTGGAAGGCGGAAACGTAAGAAACGAGCTACTTTGGCTGCTCAGGAAGCTGCTTCCGTTAGGGGGCCTCCGGGTGGGGATCTTTCGGTAGCTTCGGTGGTGGCTGATGCTGGAAGGCAATTTCGTCAGGTGGCGGGGCGGAAAATTAAGGCGGTGCCTAAGGTATCGGCGGGGGTAGCTCCGAAAGTGGCTCCCTCGGTAAGAAAGAAGTTGAACCCTCCTCGTTCAGCTGCAGTCACCTTGACCCTAAAGGCGAGAGCTGTCGAGGAGGGGGTCACGTATGAGAAGATTCTTTCTGAGGCTAAGAGGAGAATCAAGCTAGAGGACTTGGGCATTAGTCAGTTGCGGTTTCGGACGGCTGTGACTGGTGCCAGGATGTTGGAGATTCCAGTCGGTACGGAGGATGCCGAAAAGGCTGCTGACGCATTGGCCGGAAAGCTTCGGGAGGTCCTTAGTCCGGAGGTGGTTCATGTTGGTCGCCCTGTTAAGTGCGCTGACATAAGAGTCCTGGGACTGGATGATTCAGTGACGGTGAGTGAAGTGGTTGCGGCGGTTGCGGCTGAGGGGCTTTGTCCTGTGGAAGCTATTCGGTCGGGGGTAATGGCGCGTGGTCGGGATGGATCGGGTTCTTTGTGGCTCAACTGTCCGGTTCAAGCTGCCAAGAAGGTGGTTGAGGCGGGACGTATTCGGGTTGGATGGATCTCAGCGCGAGTGGTGTTGCTAGAGCCTAATCCATTGCGGTGCTTTAGATGTTTGGAGTTGGGTCATGTTGCTGCTAAGTGTATTAGCAGCGTTGACCGCAGTGGAGTATGTTTCCGGTGTGGCCAAGCTGGTCACAAGGCGAGGGATTGCTCTGCTCAAGCTCACTGCGTTGCTTGCGCTCAGGCTGGTAGGGTGGCATCTCACCTTATTGGACGTAAGGGCTGTCTGAGTGGAGGTGCTAAGGCCAGAGGAGGGCAGAGGACGGTGGGCAGCCTGGTAGCGCCCTCGGCTTCGCAACCTAGTGTTGTGGCGGAGACCATGGACGTCGCTCAATAAAGGATGGAGATGCATTGTCTGCAGGCGAATGTTAATCACTCGCGAAGGGCCCAGGACCTTCTGCTCCAATCTTTGGCTGAGTGGCGAATTGATTTAGCAGTGGTTTCGGAACCATATTTGGTCCCCGAGAGAAGTGATTGGGTGGGTGACCGGGACGGAACGGTAGCCATTGTGGTCCCTTCAGGCTCCGGAGGCCTGCAAATCGGGAGGACTTCCAGAGGGAAAGGTTTTGTGTCGGCCGTTGTGGGAGGTGTCTTGGTTGTAGGGGTTTATTTCTCGCCCAATCGGAGCTTGGTCGATTTTGAGCGGTTACTTGCGGAAGTGGGGGCTCTGGTTGGGGAGGTGTCCCCTACTCCAGTGCTTATTGCGGGGGACTTTAATGCCAAGTCTACGGCCTGGGGCTCTGGAGCTTCTGATGCGCGGGGGGGCGTGTTGGAAGAATGGGTGGTCACTCTAGGCCTGGTAGTATTGAATGTTGGTCGGGTTAGCACCTGCGTGCGGCAGCAAGGGGAATCGATTGTGGATGTCACGTTTGCGTCTCGGGCCCTGGCTCGGCGGGTTCTGGAGTGGAGGGTCGAGGTTGAAGCTGAGACGTTGTCCGACCACCGCTATATACGTTTCGGTTTCTCCGCGCACTCGGATGGAGCTGGAGGAGGGGCTTCTGTGGGAGTGCAGATAGGCCCACGGTGGGTGCTTGGCCGGCTTGACAGGAGCCTTGCTAGGGAGGCCGCTATTGTGGAGTCTTGGTTGGCACCATCTCAAGTTGTGGAAGAGGTGGACAGCTTGGCTGGAGAGCTGGGTGAGGCATTAGCTCGGGTGTGCAATGTGGCGATGCCTAAGGCCAAGCCATTCAGGCCACGCAGAGCGGTATTTTGGTGGCGCGAAGACCTTGCGCAGTTGCGGGGTGTATGTGTTGCGGCGCGTCGTCGCTATACGCGCTATAGGAGGAGGCGGGTCAGGAATAACCACGAGGAGGCTGCCCTTTATGAGGTCTACCGGTTGGCTTGCAAAGAGTTGCAGGTGGCCATTGCGCAGGCGAAGGAGGCCGCGTGGAGAGAGTGGTTGGAGTCGCTTGAGCGGGATCCTTGGGGGAGACCGTATCGGGCAGTCAGGCAGAAGCTTCGACCTTGGTCACCTCCGTTGACTTCTTCTCTCCAGCCAGACCTCCTCAATCGAGTGGTGGATTCCCTGTTCCCCCGGAGAGGCCCCTTTGTTCCGCCAGCAATGGGGTATGTTTCTGGTCCGGATAGGTTGTTGACGGAGGTGCCTCCAGTGACTGAGGTGGAACTCAATGTGGCGGTTAGGAAGTTGCGGTCAAAGAGGACTGCTCCTGGTCCCGATGGTGTGCCGGGCTGTGTCTTGGCAATTGTAGCCGGTGAGCTGGGTGAGCGCGTTTGCAGCTTGTTTACTGCGTGCCTGATCCAGGGGTGTTTCCCTGAGAGGTGGAAGGCGGGGAAGTTGGTTCTTCTCCGGAAGGACGGGCGTGATCCCGGTGAGCCCTCCGCTTACCGGCCCATCGTTTTACTTGATGAGGCGAGTAAGCTTTTCGAGCGAGTTCTCGCTGCTCGTCTCATCAATAGCATGAGTCCGGGTCTGAGTGGGTCTCAGTTTGGGTTTCGCCCCTTGCTGTCTACACTGGGTGCAATCTCCCAGGTGAAGGAAATTGCGGCGCAGGAGGTTTCTCAGGGTGGAGTAGTTGTGGCAGTGTCTTTGGATATTTCTAATGCATTCAACACTCTGCCCTGGGAGACTATTCAGGCGGCGTTGGGTTACCACAATGTGCCAGGGTATCTGCGAAGGGTTCTCGCAAGCTACTTTGTTGGTAGGAAGGTGGTGTTCCCAGTAAAGGAGGGCTTGGCATGTAGAGCTATGTCGTGCGGTGTTCCACAGGGCTCGGTTCTGGGACCGCTCCTGTGGAATATCGGGTACGACTGGGTCCTGCGTGGTGCCACCTTGCGAGGGATAGCGGTCACCTGCTACGCGGATGATACTCTGGTGTCTGCTCGTGGTAGGACCCATAGGGAGGCGGTGGCTCTCGCTGGTGTTGGAGTGTCTCTTGTGGTGGACCGGATTCGGGCCCTGGGTTTGGACGTGGCTTTGCATAAGTCGGAGGCTATCGTCTTCCATGGGCCTAGGAATGCTCCTGTGCTGGGGGCAGCCGTGTCGGTGGGTGGTACTTCCATTGTTGTGGGATCGACAATGAAGTACTTGGGGCTTGTCCTTGACAGCAGGTGGAAGTATGAGGAGCACTTTAAGAGGCTGGCTCCCAAGCTGATGGCGGCTGCTGGTGCGCTTGGGCGCATTCTTCCAAACTTGCGGGGCCCAGGAGGGGTGTGTCGCCGCCTGTATCTAGGAGTGGTGAGATCCATGGCGTTATATGGTGCGCCAATTTGGGCGGGAGAGCTCAGTGCTCGATGCGTGTCGCTGTTGCGGCGTCCGCAGCGGGCCATAGCGCTCAGAGTTGCTCGGGCGTATCGGACGGTGTCGAGTACTGCAGCTTGTTTAATAGCTGGTAGTCCCCCCTGGGATTTGGAGGCTGAGCTTCTCTCAGCGGTGTACTGGCGGCTGATTGAGGCCAGGGAGGTAGGAGATTGGCCCGCCCCGAGGGAGGTTCGGCAGTGGCGGGAGCAGGAGCGGGAGGTCCTCTTCAACAAGTGGTCTGAGAGGCTGCAATTCCCAACGGCTAGTTGGGACTTGGTGGCGGCAGTTCGGCCTGTGCTTCGCGAGTGGGTTGAGCGGAGTTATGGGGCGCCCTCTTACCATCTCACGCAGCTCTTGACGGGGCATGGATGCTTCGGAAGGTACCTGTG
Source organism: Thaumatotibia leucotreta (assembly GCA_025490895.1). Taxonomy (NCBI): domain Eukaryota; kingdom Metazoa; phylum Arthropoda; class Insecta; order Lepidoptera; family Tortricidae; genus Thaumatotibia; species Thaumatotibia leucotreta. Next base: position 16,311 of record JALPQI010003412.1, read on the forward strand.
TGAGGTGGTAGGGAGGGAGCCAACGGTGACTTGTCACCATTGTGGAGGGGGTGCTGTGGATACAGCGCGGCACACACTGGAGGAGTGTCCGGCGTGGAGGCAGCTTCGTGCTTCCTTGTCAGCGGTTGTGGGAGAGGACCTGTCTCTGCCGGTGCTGGTTAGGCGTATGGTTGCAAGTCGGGAGGCTTGGGCGGCAACAGCCTCCTTCAGTGCCGCTGTAATGATGCAGAAGGAGGCTGCGGAACGATTGCGGGAGGATGACGCGGATGCGGCTCCTCAGCGCAGACGGAGGCCGGGTGGCCGGCGTAGGGCCTTTGCAGGTCAGATGCTGCAGCCCTGACGGAACTAGCGGGTGGCGAGCCGGGAGTCTTGTCACTCGTGTTGGAATAGTTCTTAGCTGTAGTGCCCTCAAGTGTTCCGAGGTGCATTCAGTGGAGTGGGCTGCAGATGCAGTGCAATGGTGGGCCGACGAGGCGACGCTTGCGGGGCTTTCGGTAGTGTGCGATTGCGTTCCCGAAACCCCGCACATAAAGCGAGTGATGGAACACCCCAGGGGTTTAGTCCGTGCGAGTCGGACATAACCACCCGGTTGCTCCCGGGCCGGGTGGTATCCATAACGGATTCCCCTGGGTTAACAAAAAAAAAAAAAAAAAGGTTAGGTTAGGTTAGGTTAGGTTAGGTTAGGTTAGGTTAGGTTAGGTTAGGTTAGGTTAGGTTTTTTTTTTTTTTGGGAGTGAATGGAGTGTATTTACCCCATTCGTGCAGATTGGCGATAAGCATTTGAGCACGCGGTGCTATCGGTTTACACGTTGTGCTCAGCCATGAATTAGGTCTTAGGAAGGTAACTTATGTTTGTTAGGTTGTGATACTGCACATGGTACAGTAGATTACACGGATATAAGGGAGAAAATGTTTGGGACAGGTATAAAGAGAATATATGGGTTGAATGTTTATGTGGAGTTGAATGATTTTAAGTTATTAATAATATATTTAAGGAGATTAAGGAAACTTTCGGCAGTGGACTCTCTGGAGGAACATTCGAGAATGTTTCCAGGGTCTACGCGGAAGTTTTGACAGATAATAGTGTGGTCAAGACGTTGACGGGCGAATCTGGGACATTCGGACAAAAGGTGTGTGAATGTTTGTTTTACTGGTTGGGTGTTGTCGCACGGGCAGTGGTCATTTGCCGTGATATTGAAGCGGTGGAGGTATTGTTTATGGAAGGCATGGTTACTAAGATATTGTGTGATATAGAAATTTGGAGTGAACTTAGAGATAAACTCTTTAAGTTCTTGGTGAGTGGGAAAAATTGACTTGGTATACTGGCATTTATTATTATTGTTGTAAAAATTGGCGGAAGCTGATTCTAAAGTTCTAAGATTGTGTAGTTTTATGTGGGAAATCGGGATTTGGTCGAAGATGGGGGCTTTATGGGCTTTAGCGGCTTCCTTGGCTGCTTGGTCAGCCAGCTCATTCCCGGGAATGCCGCAGTGGGCCTTAGCCCAGATGAAGTGTGTAAGAGTGTTTGGGTGTGTGTGGATGAGTGTGTGAATTTGTACTACAGTGTGGTTGTAGTTGTTGGGGTCCATGATTGCCATCAATGACGACTTGCTGTCTGAGAACAGGAGGAGCTCACGTGGATGGTGTTTGTAGGCCAGTGTAAGGCATTCCTTAATTGCTACAAGCTCCGCCTGGAAAACAGAACAGCAGTCGTGGAGTTTGAGTTTCCTAGTAATTGTCAGGTCGTTAGGCCTGACAATCACAAAGGCTGCACCGACCCCGTCTTCGCTCTTGCTCCCGTCAGTGTACGCTCTCCAGATGTCAGGTGTGGTTGTCGCGTGCACGATTACCGCCTCATCGTGTTCGGCGATATTGTTCACTTCGGTGAACGGTATTGTCACTCTGTTGGAGGGATGTAGGAGCTCCGACGGTGTCGCAAGGCGTTCCATTGGGAGATCGTGCGGGAGGTATGAGGCGTGCCCCAGTCGCCTGGCGCTCTCCACCTCCGCTGTGCATGCAATGCGTGCTGGTGAAGGCGGAAGGTTGGCAAGTGTTATGGAGAGGATGGTACTCAGCGTCTTAAAACCCCGCACGATCTTGATGGCAAATAGGCGCTGTAATGAGAGGAGTTTACTCTCCACACATTTGAATCTCAGGGCGTCCACCCAGACGGAGGCCGAGTAAGTAATGATAGGAGTGATGACTCCGTAGTAGATGGTCCTGATGTTTTCTGGGTGGACACCCCAGGTTGGGCGTATGTAGGCTTGGAGCTTCATAAACAGCTTTTTGGCTTTGTCCACGACGTAGTTAGCGTGTTTAACAAATTTAAGCTGGCTGTCTATGATAACTCCAAGGTACTTGATGTGGGAGACAAAGGGGACGTGGGTGCCTTCGCAAACGACTCGGGTCTTGGTTGCCTTGTTTGTGAAGGCGATGACTTGGGTCTTGTCAGCTCCAAACGTGAGCTTTACGCTGTTGCCCCACTCAACAATGCGGTCGACAGCTTGATTTGTATGACGCTCCAGATCTTCGACGTATTTGGCACTGCAGATCAACAGCACGTCGTCAGCGTAGGCTTGAAGGCGACAACCCGGGGGCATCTCGGTTTCGAGGAGCTCGTCCAAGATGAGGTTCCATAGGATCGGTCCTACGACCGATCCTTGGATACATCCCCTGGTCATCGCCTTCGTTGCTGAGCAGTCCGAGAAGTTGACGGATACCGACCTGCCCGTGACGTAGCTTCGTAACATTTACTAAATGTTACGCGGGCAGTCGTTGTGCTGTAGTCTGGTGAAGATCGCAGGCCACCACGCCATGTCGAACGCCGACTTTATGTCGAGCGAAACGGCCAGTACGTGTTCGCCGGCATTTTTCGCGTTCGAGACGACGTCTAGGGCGTCCTGGATTGCAGTTGTGGTGTTTGTCTGCAGGCGGAAACCATATTGTCGACGGACGATTTTGCCCTTAAGGTGAAGGTGATGTGTCAGTCGATTAATGATAAGCTTCTCGAGAAGCTTACCAAAGACCTTCACAAGACCGATGGGCCGGTAGGACGATGATTTGGTGTAGTCGTCTTTGTTTGGCTTCGGGATGATTTTAGTGACCGTGGACTTCCAGGTGGTCGGGAAGTATTGGAGTGATAGGCACCTATTCATTATTCCAGTAATTATGTCGGGGAAGCATTCAGCGAATTGGTAGCAGATGTCAGAAGTCAAGTGGTCGGCGCCAGGGGCCTTTTTGTGACCAATAGTTTTGAGAGTCTCGAGGACTTCGGTCTTGGTGAAAGGCGGCTCATCAGGATGTTCTGGCACGTTATCCACTTGGCCTCTGACGTCTTTCTGTAGGTCAGTGTCTTTATGTGGGTCATCATCTGGGTAGAAAGTTTTGAGGAGGTTCTCCGCAGTGTCCTTTGCGTCTGTGGTATAGCTGCCATCGGGGAGCAGGAGAGTGGCAGGGGGTTGAGTAATGGGTCGGGTGCGCATAATGCGGTTCGTTATGGACCAGACGTCCTCTTTCCCCTGTCGTTCGCAGAAATCACGGAAGGTGGCAGTCGAAGCAGCACAGCACGCGTCGGAATACAGCTTTCTTATTTTGTCCCTCTCCTGGATAATACCTGTGATCGGAAGGCCCCGCTTCACGGCTTTACCAAGCTGGTGATGGTTCTGTATTACCTGCCGTTTGAGCGCGGCAAGGTCATCGTTCCACCAAATGGGGCGATTAGGCGGCTTTTTAGAGCGAGGTAAGAGCTCGTCGCAAGTTGTTTGAATCGCACAAGTGGTTTGTTCTATGATGCGGTCGAGTTCGTCCTTGCTGCAATGGTTGATTTCTGCAATGTTGGGGATTTTATTTACCAGGCCGGATCGGAACTGTTCTTTGAGAGGGTCCCACTTGATATTAGAGGTGTTATAGCGGAAGGTAGATAATTTAAGTTTTTTATTAAAGTTTAAAGCTTTGTTGTTGGTTAGCGAAATGGAAAAAGTGATAGCGTTGTGATCAGAGGAAGGACAGATGTTGAAGTTGACGCGCCAGTTCTCAACATTAATTTGGTTATGTCCGCAACGAGACTGGTTGCTTGTTAGAGTGAGGTCTACGATGGAGGCCCTGGGGAGGCCGTGAGTCACGGTTTCAAATGTAGGGTCGGTACCGGTGTTACAGATGGTGAGGTCGTGAGATATGGTCAAGTCGGCTACAAGGTTACCCCTGGCGTTTGGCTGTTTACATCCCCAGGACGGGTGCCACCCATTGAAATCCCCTCCGATAATGTGTAGAGCTCCTGTGAAGTCATTGAGAAGTTCCTCCAATTGTTTTAAGGTGTTGTGTCGATCGGTCCTAGGCTCAACGTAAATGGACGACAGGATAACCTTCCTGCCGGTTCTCTGTGTCAGTTGGACGACGCTCAAGTTAGGAGTTGAGAACTTTGTGACACCTAGTGTTCCAATCCCAGAGTTCTTTATGAGGAGAACAGCCTTGGTCGTTCTGTCGGGGGAAGGAAACTGGTAAGCGGTGTACCCTGGTACATCCCTCATAGTGTTTCTGCCAGCTGGTATATAAGGTTCGCTTATGAAGGCGAAATCACAGGCGTCCTGTCCGCTAAGATGCACTGCCATTTCCTGATAGGCGTTCCTGCCATGGCCCAAATTGATTTGCAGTATATTAAATTTATCTTTAGGTGGATTGACGTTTATTTGTAGGTCTCTATGATCCATAATTGATACGTTCCTTAACTTTGGATTCCATTAGGGCTCGGAGTGGGCAGGTGACGGAGGTGGCGCTGTGCTGATAAGAGGAGGGGGCGGCAGGAGAGCGGGAGTTGGTGTTGTGCTGTGAGGGAGTGCAATTGAAGCACTTGAGTGCGTTGGGGGAGTCCTTTACGGGGCAGCGTGCGAATTCGTGCTCTACGGAAGCACAGTGGGAGCACGCAATGGAGCCCTTGCAGTGCTTTTTAGTATGTCCATATTGCAGGCACTTAAAACACTGCAGCAGAGGGACGTGTTCGCATGCGTGCACCCTCTGGTGGTCGATGTTGATCTTGCCTACTGTAACAATTGCTTTGTACACATCTGGGGAGGCGATTAGTACCGCATTGTATAGATGGGATTTGCGGTTACCTCTGCTGAATTGGTAGACAAGATCAGAGTCCGATAAAGCCTTGCTTTTGATGTCAGGGTTCTGCTGCAGAATGATTTCCGTCAGCAGGTCTTTGGGTGTGTCTCTACTGATACCCTTAATGATGACCGAGGGTTTTAGGGTGCGCGCAGGTTCGGCAGTGACATCGCTGTGTATGGAGTTAGATTTAGCCAGTGCCGCGTCCCGTTGAACGACATTGTCGAACTCGACCCGAACTTTGTTGTTCGAGACGAACTTGGCGGCAGCTGGGGCGAAGGTCATATCGCGGAAGGATACCGTACTTCTCCAGGCCTGAAGGGTTTCCGATGAGGACTTGACAGGTTTTTTAGGGGCGATGATAATTGCCGGTCTGCTAGATGGGGGGTTTGCACGTTGGGGAGGACGAGGTTCCTTCGCGTTATCCCGGCGTATTGGTTTTGAAGCTACCTTACTGGCATAAGTTTCTGGAGGGTTCGGAGTGATAGGTGTAGGAGGGACAGTGGTGGGTGCGTGATGGTGACGGGCGGTGAGCTCTTCCAACTCCTCTCGGAGGGCAGCTTTGATCACTGCGACCGTTGAGGCGTTGGTGGTGACATATGCATCGTCCCCGTCAGTCTGTACACTGATAGTGCGGGTGTTGAGACTGCGCGGGGTCAGATGATTAAAGGAGGGCCTGCCAGGAGAGGTAATGTATGGCGTGTTCTCCGCGCTCAGCGTTTCAACCTCCCGAATATATGTTTGGATGTGGTTTCGCAGGTCGTTAACGCACTTGTCAATTGCAATTCGGTTATGTTTGGTCACACTTTTGTTTGCGTGGAGCTGTGTGTGTATCTCATCCAGACTGGGCTTGAGAAGCGTCCAGAGGCGTGACGCTCGACCTCCGTCAGTTGAAGTTCCGCTGAGCCACAGCCTGTCCATCTCGGAGGTTTCTGCAAGGCTCGGGGCATCCGGCGTGAGGTTCGCCGGTGCCGCCCCGAGGGCTGCCCGCTCCGGTGTTCTTTGTGGTGTGGCTGCGGGTTTGTCCTGTACTGTGACGTGAGGTCTGGGTGGCAATGTGCCAGTCTGGATGAGTTGGTCTGCTATTGCGGGAGGGAGCAAGACGTCCGAACGATTTTCTACTGTGAAAGTTGCGTTGTGTGTCTCTCCCGCAACTCCAGGTCGCTCTGGGGCAGAATTTTGCGATCCCAGTTCCGCCTCCTGAGGCGCTTGGGGGGCTTGCTCTTGCTGTGGTTGCATAGAGCTTATTCCCTGAGCCCCACGGGCTTTGTGAGGCGATTGGGGAGGTGTCCTGTACATTCCGTACATTCCGTATGTGCAAAAAATAAGAAAATTTGAAAAATTAATAACAGGTGAACTGTTGCTTGGAAAATTATTGTTGATAATTCAAAAAGTAGGTCTTGTTGAGATCTTTATTTGTGCCAACTTACAGATTTTTAGGTCTATAAATAGCGAAGATAAAAATTTATTTCTGTGTACTTTTTATTTTAATGAAAAAATGAATTTAAGGGATGAAGAAGCTATTTGTAAGAGAACGATGTTGATAAAAGATAAAGATATGATCAAGAGCTATTGATTAAGCAAATAAAATTAATAATTGACCGTTTGGAAACAGAAATATTAAGGCTCAAAGTGCGTTGCTAAGACACTTTTTGCAGGCACCGAAAAATTTGGAGGAGTTTGAAAATATTTGTATGAAAAGTGTCAGAAATTCCAAGTTTTAGCAGCAGGGTAATTTAAAGTGTACAAAGATCTACTAATACGCGAAGACAGATAAGAAATATTTTAATAAACGGCAAAATGGCAGATGGTTGAAAATTCGGACTTACAAAAACTACTAAAAAATTAATATCTTAAAAACTACTGAAGTCAGGGAGATGAAAATAGCACTGAAAAAACGGGGCAACAATTCTTTAAATTATATGTGAAAATCAGAATTTTCCAATCACTTTGGCTGAACAAATATTTCAAAAACGTTGATTTTCTATAAAAAAGATGAGGGAGATGACTTTTTGAATTTACAGGAAAACTATTGGAGATATCGGGAAAATGGTAATGACATAAAATATTGGAAAAAATTAAAGATATCTAATAACGAAAACAAAACAAAAATCTACCGGAGAAAACTAAAGTTATGGGCGAAAAACAAGATTGCTCAGACACTTTTATGAGGGTACGACTTTTTTCAGGGAGAATGCGAATTTGAAATAGAAGTCTAGTATGTGGAATTTTTATGAATACAGGGTGATTTAGAACTATTTGGGATGTATTTAAAACAGAAGAAAAATTAGAGAAATGTTGAAAATTGAGGGAGTTATGAATTTTTGAAATTTGACTAAGTTGAGATTATGAAAAAATTGAATAACTTTTTAACCAGAAGGGTCTGAGGGGTAATAGGGGTCTCTAAAAGTCGGGGCAAAAAAGCTTTACAAAGGTGCAAAAATGGGTCACTTTTGTATGTTTAGAAGTTGGTTGGTTAGGTTAGGTTAGGTTAGGTTAGGTTGGTTAGGTTGGGGTGCAGGGCTGGTTGGGGTGCAGGGCTGGTTCCTCCTCGTGGTGCACCCTGGGAGGGGGAGGATAGCCGCTCAGTTGCGCGCTTGCTATCCTCCCTCTGCGAATACCAGTCACAGGCGGTGGCAGTTGAGTCTGTAGACTCCTGCGAGGGCTTCAATGCCGGGTTTCTTAGCTGCTCCCAGCTCGCCTCAGGTCATCTGAGATGGCATGGGATGCAGCCTGGCCCTTCGGGCAGCGGGGGTGGTGCGTGGCACCGTGTTGTCGGGGCTCTTTAGAGCCAGCGGCCGCTGAGCGGCGTGGGATGGCGGGCCTTCAAGGCTCGCGGCGCGGCGGGTGGGTTCCGTCCCTCCGTCGGGCAGACCGTAACCCGCACTGAGCGGGCCGGGGGCGCTGCTCACTGAGAGTAGTGCCGCGTGGAACAAACCACTATAAAAAATGAAACGGAGGAGGGTCGCTCCAGAAATGGATGCGATGGGTGCGGCGATGTGCCAGGTGCACTCGACGCGTAGTCGACGCCGGACCGACCCGTTGCTCGTCAAGGCCGTAGTCATGTTTTGCGACTTTGGTCGGGCGGCGGGGGCCCTGCCTTAATTGGCCAGGCCGCGAGGAAGAAAACCTCAATAAAAAATTACCCCCAATCCTAAGCGGCGCAGCACCGCGAGAGGATGCATGGCTGAGGTGGAGTCAGTCGTTAGTGCTTGCCCCGTTAGTGTACCGGCCGACACACTGACGGGTTACGCTAGGCTTATCCAGGTGCAGAGGGCACCGCCTGGATGGACTTTTATATCCCTCACACTCGTGGGAACCATATGGCAACTGAACTCAAAAAAACAAAAAACATGATGAAAGGAGGAGACAAACCCAAGATTAAGGGTACAAAAGTCGAGAAGCGCATCCGAAGAAGGAGTAGGGACGGCGCAGCAAAAATGGCGGAGAGCGTGGCGGACATGCTCGCAGTAGAGGAAGAAAGCGACCAGTCTTCGGACTGCACGCTAATTTCTGTTCGATCACGATCGAGGTCGAACTCTAATAGCTCGGTGGGCCCTAGCGGGCGTTTTTGGACCCAACCCGGTCCCAACAGCAGAGAAGGTTCGCTTCACCTCTCGGACGATTCGTCCATGGACGAAGCAGAGAAGGTGAAGCGCCCTAGAGGCCGCCCGCCAACGACTGGCCAATATATCGGACTAGCAGCGGCGCAGAAAGCCCTCAATGATGCAAAACGTGAGGCTCTTGAAATAGAGGCGGAGAGGGCTGTTGCAAGCCAGGCAAAGGCAGCGAGAGACAAGTGGGACAAACAGTTCCCAAAGCTGCTCCCTGCCAAACCAAATAAGGACGAGACTGCCACAGGCCTCACTGAATCGGTGACGGCCCAGGTGGCCATCATCAAGGACGTGGCGGTCAAATCCAAACACTTGAAGGGCACATTTGTGCGCGCCCTCAAAGAGGCAGCAGAAACCATCGGGGAGGCTGTCCAAATTTTGAGTGAGCGCACAATCTCGGACGAGACTCGTCAATTGCAGGCGGCGAACAAAAGCCTGCAAGCGGAGATGGCCAGTCTTCGCTGTGAACTGGCCCAACTAAAGGCGGAGGTGGACAGGGCTAGGAGGAAAGAAAGCCTCGACCTTCCACCCACCGAGACAGTGCAGGACACTGAGATGCGCGACCCGGTGACACCTGCAGCTGACAAACGGCCACTGACACGCGCAAGGGGCCCGGTGGGCAACCTTGAACCCGCTCTCGGGAACGAGGACCTCATGCGCGCAGTGGCGCTCAAGGTGGGAGAGATTGTGGGCGCACGCTTAGATGGGCTCGAAGCCGAGGGTCGCCTACTGCCGGCCAAACAATTGCGGCCGCCACTAGCAGCAACGAGGAAGAATCAGGCTGCGGCATCCTCAGCGGTTACAGTAAGAGAGGGGACAAGTGGCAAGGCAATTGTCATTGACGCCACCAGGAAGCCGCAATCTGCATCGGAGGCCAAAACCGCCAAGAAGACCAAAGCGAAGGGTGGAAATAGGGGAAGCAAGGCCAGGACCCAGGCACTGAAAGAGCCGCCCACGCCTCGTTCACTGCCACCAGCGCCCGCCGCTATGAAAGAGGGCTGGAATGTGGTAGCAAGCAAGGGCAGCAAACGGAGGGCTGCCCAACGTGCCGCCCCACCACAGCCAGCGGGGAAAGCAAAAGCTCAAAAGCTGAAAGCTCCACGATCGGCGGCCGTTGTGCTAACACTACAACCAGAAGCAGTTGAGAGGGGCGTCACTTACAAAGACGTCATCGCTGAGGCCAGGACCAAGGTCCAGTTAGCGGAAATTGATATCCCCGGCGGTTTGCGCTTCCGGAGAGCGGCCACCGGAGCGTGCATTTTAGAGGTCCCTGGCGCAACCAGCGGGGATAAAGCCGACAAGCTAGCTGAGGCGATTCGGCAACAGGTTGGCACAGACAAAGTGCGAGTGGCAAGGCCCTCAAAAAGTGTGGACGTTCGGGTCACTGGCCTTGACGAATCCGTTACGGCAGACGAAGTGGCTGCTGCGGTGGCACGTAGTGGAGAGTGCGCCATTGACGCTGTAAAGGTTGGTGATATACGCCAAGGATTCTCGGGGCTCGGTACGGCATGGGCTCGGTGCCCAGTCATGGCCGCCAAAAAAATAGTATCCGGGGGTCGGCTTCTGGTAGGTTGGGTCTCTGCTCAGGTTAAACTGATGGATCAGAGACCCCTACGGTGCTACCGATGCTTCCGCAACGGCCACGTCAGTGCGCAGTGCCCAGCGGAAACAGACCGGTCGAACAGCTGCTTTCAATGCGGTAAAGAAGGCCACAAAGCGGCCCAGTGCACTGCCTCGCCGCATTGTGCTGAATGTGCAGCAGCCGGTAAGCCGTCTGGGCACAGAATTAGCAGCAAGGCATGCACTGCACCCAAAGCTGCTGGGAAGAGAAAGGCGAAAAATGCTGCCAGTGGCCTCCAGGCCCCCTCGCAGCCTGCCGAATCGACCCTGACGGGACAGTCAACGGCAGAGGAGGATCTATCTATGGTTGTGGGTTAAATGGACACCATAGAATTCCTACAGGCGAATCTCAACCACGATGCCAGGGCCCAAGACCTCCTCTGCCAAAGCGTAGCCCAGTGGGGGATACATATCGCCGTAGTAGCTGAGCCCTACAGAGTGCCGGTCAGAGATGACTGGGCTGGAGACCTTGACGGTACCGTGGCCATAGTTACGCGGAGCGCTGCCGGCTCCAGTTTTAGAAGCGTAACGAAGGGCCACGGCTGCGTCGCTGCAGTCTGCGGAAAGTTGGCGGTAGTCGCGGTCTACTTCTCCCCAAACAAGAGCCTGGCAGACTTCGAGACATTCTTGGTGGAGCTCGGTGCCCTCGTCGGCAGACTGCACCCCAACCCGGTGATAGTCGCGGGTGATTTTAATGCGAAGAGCACAGCGTGGGGATGCCCAGCAACTGATCCGCGGGGGCGCACTCTCCTAGAGTGGGCAATTGGCGCAAACCTGGCGGTCATAAACACCGGCACGGAGAACACATGTGTGCGGCAACAGGGTGGTTCTATTGTAGACATAACATTTGGAAGCACCGCCCTGGCACACCGTGTTCAAAGCTGGGAGGTCCTGGTCGGCGTTGAAACACTGTCGGACCACCGCTACATCAGGTTCGGAGTCGCGACTCTCCCCAGGCCCGGTCTCCAACGACGTAACGACCCAGTCGGCGATGGTCCTCGCTGGGTGCTTAAGAAACTAGACCGAGAGTCCTTAGAACTGGCGGCTTTGGTTCGGTCATGGACACCGGAACCGGAGGAGGCGGTCGACGTGGAGGCAGAAGCCGAATGGTTCCGTAAGTCCATGACCGAGGTGTGTGACGCGGCGATGCCTCGAGCTAAAACTTTCTCTCCCCGACGCGCAGTGTACTGGTGGTCTCCAGATCTTGCGCAGTTGCGCGAGGAGTGCGTGCTCAAGAGACGCCAGTACACAAGGCAGAGAAGTCGTCGGCAGAGGAATGAAGAGGCGGAAGCGACCCTGTACACGAGGTACAAAGAGTCAAAAGCGGCCCTAAAAGCTGCCATCGGCAGTGCCATCGAACGGGCACGGGAAGAGTTCCTGGAGATTCTAAACAGAGACCCATGGGGGAGGCCATACAAGCTTGTCAGGCAAAAACTCCGCCCGTGGGCCCCTCCACTGACGCAGAGTCTCCAGCCCCAGCTGCTGGATAACGTGGTTTCAACTCTGTTCCCCCACAGACCTCCACAACCCCCACCGCCAATGGCGCTACCTGGGGTAGCTGAGAGGCAGCAAGGGGCTGAAGCACAGACACCGAGGGTCACTGAAGGAGAGCTCGGAGCGGCGGTGCTAAGGCTAAGGGCAAAAAATACGGCGCCTGGGCTCGACGGAATCCCGGGTCGAGCCTGGGTTATAGCCATGGGTGCCCTGGAGCCAAGGCTGCGACGGCTATTCAGCCAGTGCCTGGGGCATGGTCATTTCCCAGATGCATGGAAGATCGGTCGCCTGGTCCTGCTAAGGAAAGAGGGTCGTCCTGCGGAGTCACCGTCGGCCTACCGGCCCATCGTGTTGCTTGATGAGGTGGGCAAGCTCTTTGAGCGGATCATCGCCAACCGTCTCATCAAGCACCTTACCGCCGAGGGGCCGGGCTTGGCCGATTGTCAATATGGATTCCGCAGTGGTCGCTCAACTGTACATGCGATCCTGCAGGTCCAGAGGATAGCGGAGGATGCAGTCTCCCAGGGTGACGTCGTCTTGGCAGTGTCGCTTGATATTGCCAACGCTTTTAACACCCTCCCCTGGGGCTGCATCAATGAGGCGTTGCTGTACCACCAAGTACCCCACCATCTCAGCCGAATTGTAAGGGCCTACCTGTCTCGAAGGTTTGTGGCCTTTCCCGGGCAGCATGAGTGGGAGAGGCGGGAAATGGTGTGCGGTGTTCCACAGGGGTCGGTACTAGGACCACTCCTGTGGAACATCGGATACGATTGGGTGTTGCGAGGAGGTCGCCTGCGCGGGGTGGAGCTGGTGTGCTATGCCGATGACACCCTTGTCACAGCGCGTGGGGCATCACTCAGAGACGCGTCCATCTTGGCCACTGCAGCAGTAGCCCACGTCGTGGGAAAGATCAGGCGGCTTGGGCTAGAGGTTGCCCTAAATAAATCGGAGGCCATTTGTTTCCACGGCCCCCGGAGATCACCCAAGCCTGGATCGCACATAATTGTAGGCGGCGTGCAAATTCCCGTCCAACGAACGATGCGGTACCTGGGCATCGTCCTAGATAGTCGGTGGTCCTTCGAGGCACATTTTGAGCGGCTGACCCCAAAGCTGCTGAGCGCGGCTGCCGCGCTCGGGCGCCTGCTCCCGAATCTTGGGGGGCCAAAAGCATCGTGCCGGCGCCTATACTCGGGGGTAATAAGGTCAATTGCCCTTTACGGTGCCCCGGTATGGGCAAATGATCTGAACGCTGGGAATGCCAACCAACTGCGCAGAGCGCAGAGAGTAATGGCGATAAGGTCCATACGGGGATATCGCACAATCTCCGGGGAGGCAGCATGTGTGCTGGCCGGATCTCTGCCGTGGGATCTAGACGCGAGGGCCCTTGCGTCAGTCTTCTTCTGGCGCGAGGAGGCGCGATCTAGAGACTTCTGGCCGGCTCCGCGTGAGATTCAGGCCAAGCGCGAGGACCTGTGTCGCGAGGCGATATTGGAGTGGGTGGACCGGCTGGCCAGACCAACTGCGGGCGCCCGAACTATTGCGGCGATACGCCCGGTCATGACCCAGTGGCTGGAGCGGGCACATGGCGCTCTCACTTTCAGGCTCGTGCAGATCCTCTCGGGGCATGGGTGTTTCGGGAGGTATCTGCACAAAGTTGCCGGCAGAGAGCCCACGGAGGAGTGCCACGAGTGCGGAGCAGCGGTGGACACTGCTCAACACACGTTAGAGGAGTGCCCAGTGTGGGGGCCAGAAAGGGACGACCTGATGGCCATAGTGGGGCAGGATCTGTCGCTGCCAGCCGTGGTGAAATCCATGGTCGACAGCGCCAGGTCCTGGAACGCAGTGAAAACCTTCTGCGAGCTGGTCCTGCAACAGAAGGAGCTGGCGGAGCGGGCCAGAGAGGTCGACCCACTGGCCGACCAGAGGCGCCGCAAGCGTGCCGGGCGAAGACGGGCCGCACACGACCGCCGCCTGCCTCCGTAGAGTGGCCATAGGATGGCAGGCATGGGGACGCCTGCCATCCTGTACTAGCATTAGGCCACTGAAGGCGGAATGATGCGAGGGTGATAAATTGAGGCCAAAACGGCCTCCGGAGGCGGCGCTCTTAAATTTGGAGCGGTGCTGGTGGTGCTGCAGATGCAAGCGCGAGCGTTCCTGCAGCCCACCGTACAGCACAGCGGCGGCAGACGGAGAGGTTTTTTAGTGGGTAAACTCGGGGTCCCATCAGCCCAGAACGAGGAGTCCCACATAACCACCCGGGTCTGTCCCCACACCCGGGTGGTATGCGTAACGCATTTTTCCTCTCCTTAAAAAAAAAAAAAAAAAAAAAAAAAAAAAAAAAAAAAAAAAAAAAAAAAAAAAAAAAAAAAGTTTGGTTAGGTTGGGGTGCAGGGCTGGTTCCTCCTCGTGGTGCACCCTGGGAGGGGGAGGATAGCCGCTCAGTTGCGCGCTTGCTATCCTCCCTCTGCGAATACCAGCCACAGGCGGTAGCGGTTGAGTCAGACTCCCGCGAGGGCTTTAATGCCGGGTTTTTTGTTAGCTGCTCCCAGCTCGCCTCAGGTCAGCTGAGATAGCAGTATGGCCCTACTGGGCAGTGACGGTGGTGCGTGGCACCTTGTTGTCGGGGCTCCCTAGAGCCAGCGGCCGATGAGCGGCGTGGGATGGCGGGCCTTCAAGGCCTGCGGCGCGGCGGGTGGGTTTCCGGCCCCCCGTCGGGCAGCCCGTAATCCGCACTGAGCGGACCGGGGGCGCTGCTCACTGAGAGTAGTGCCGAGTGGAACAAACCACTATAAAAATGAACCGGAGGGTGTCGCTCCAGAAATGGAGGCGACGGGTGCGGCGATGTGCCAGGTGCACTCGACGATGTCGACGCCGGACCAACCGTTGCCCAAACCGAGTCCGTGGTCATGTTTTACGGCTCTGGTTGGGCACCGGGGGCCTTGCCTTAATTGGCTGGGCCGCGAGGAAGACAACCTCAATAAAAAATCACTCCCAATCCTAAGCGGCGCAGCACCGCGAGAGGATGCATGGCTGAGGTGGTGTCAGCCGCTAGTGCTTCCCCCCGTCAGTGTACCGGCCGACACACTGATGGGTATCCTAGGCTTATCCAGGTGCAGAGGGCACCGCCTGGATGGACAACGTAGATCCCTCCCACTCGTGGGAACAAGTTCATATGTCTTCCGAAATTAAAAACAAACAAAACGGTCCTTTTCAGGGCCAACCCGAAAACGGCCCTTCTCAGGGCCAAACAGAAGAGAGTATGGGAGCAGAAGAGATCGAGCGCATCTCTGGCTCAATAAACAAACAGGGCGAGAAACCAGCTAAGAAGCTGCGTGAAGTGAGGGTGTCGCTGGAGCGACTCAATAGCCCTCGAAAGGGAAGGGCAACCAAGGCAACGAATAGTCGAAGGTCTACTTCGGAAACATTAGAGACGGTCCGCTCAAGGTCGAACTCCGGTTCTTCCAGAGCTTCAAGCAGAAACCGCTTCTGGGCGGACATTGACGCTAAGCGGACCTGCCTCAATGATAGTGAGGGTGAGGAATGGCCACCACTGCCGGCACAGAGTTCGCCGCCGGTAGCGGTGGAATACAAAAAGGGGAGAGGCCGTCCTGCAACCACTGGGGAGTATGTGGGTTTAGCAGCAGCTCAGAGAGAGCTCAATGCAGCTAAACAAGAGGCCCTAAGGATTGAGGCGGAGCAAGAGATTGCTGACAGCATGGCCAGAGCACGGCAGCATCGGATGTCCCGTCTGTCAGAGTCATCAACATCCAATGACGAAACGGAAAAGTCGTCCGTAGATCTAGTTAAGTCAGCCAAAGACCAGCTTAACATCATCGTCGGGGTAGCCACGAAGTCAGGCAACTTGAAGGGGACCTATGTTAAAGCCCTTAAGGAAGCCGCTTCTGTGATTGGAAATAACCTGGAGGACCTCTGCAGACGAACAATCACGAAAGAGACCAGCTTGCTTCAGGCAGCTAATAAACACATGGAGATCCAGGTGGCCTTCCTGCAACAAAAGGTAGCACAAATGGAAGAAGAAATGGAGAGGAACAGAAGAACAGCAGCTGCCTCCCAACCTCAGCCAATCCCAGAATGGCTGCCCGCTGAAGTTCAACCTCCCCAAGATGCTGACATGGAGGAGGTCTCGAAGGCGAAAAAAACAGAGTGCCAAACGAAAAGCACAAGAGGCAACACAGGCGAAAAGAGGCAGAACCGAGGAAGCTGGATCCTCTTCGTCTCATTCACTTGCACCACAAGACGAGGGCCTGATGCGCAGCATCATGGACCGGGTTGGCAACATGCTAAATGCCAGACTAGAGTCCTTAGAGAAGGAAGAAAGGCTCTTGCCAGCCAAGAATCTGCGGCCACCACTGGCTGCGGACCGACTGCAGAAGTCAGCGCCTAAGACTGTCGGGGCCGCAAAGGGCCTTAACTCAAATGCGACAAAGCCCCAGCCAAGTTCAGCTCCAGCGAAGGGCAAACAAGCCAAGGGCACAAAAACCAAGGGGGCATCCCAGCCAGCCCCAGTGGTCAACGAACCTCGTCTGCTGCCACCACCACCCACATCCTTGGACCAGCAATGGAGCAAAGTGGTGGGAAAAAACAAAAAGAGAGCAGCAAAAACACAGTATGTACGGTCTCAAACACAAGGGAAGCCACAGCAGCGACCTCAAGCGCAGGCAGCCCGCAAACTGAGGCCACCTCGCTCTGCAGCGGTGGTGATATCGCTGCAGCCCGAGGCTGAAGAGAAAGGCATCACTTACAAGAGCGTGCTTGCCGAAGCCAAGACGAAGGTGAAACTGGCTGAATTAGACATTCAGTCAGTGAGATTCAAAGTCGCAGCGACCGGCGCACGACTCTTGGAAGTGCCAGGGGCTGCTAGCGGCCCGAAAGCTGATAAGCTGGCGGAGAAGCTCAGCCAAATATTCAGTGCCGACGAGGTTCGGGTATCTCGGCCCACTAAATCCGTAGAGCTTCGCCTATCCGGCCTAGACGATTCCGTCACCACGGAAGACATC
Organism: Thaumatotibia leucotreta; assembly: GCA_025490895.1. Lineage (NCBI taxonomy): Eukaryota > Metazoa > Arthropoda > Insecta > Lepidoptera > Tortricidae > Thaumatotibia > Thaumatotibia leucotreta. The sequence goes on from JALPQI010003412.1 coordinate 33,160, forward strand.
GCGGCAGCAATCGCGCAAGCGGGAGGCTGCACAACCCTAGAGGTCAAAGTTGGTGACATAAGGGCAAACCCTAGGGGCTTAGGTTCTGCTTGGGTCCGTTGTCCTGTCGCTGCGGCAAAAGCAGTAGCCGAAGTGGGAAGACTGCTGGTGGGCTGGGTTTCGGCACAGGTGAAACTTCTCGAAGCCCGCCCTCAGAGGTGCTTCCGTTGCATGGAAGCGGGTCACGTGAGGGCGAACTGTCCATCGGAGATCGATAGATCAGACTTGTGCTACCGATGCAGCCAGCCAGGACACAAGGCCAAGGACTGCTCAGCGACGCCACACTGCGCTGTTTGTGCAGCGCTGAATAAAGGAGCGGGACACAGAACGGGCAGCAAAAGCTGCTCTGCCCCGCCCAAGAGACCGAAAGCAAAGTCTCGTGATGGTCTCCGGACCTCCTCACAGCCTGCCCCCCCGACCAATTCTACCATAGCCGGGGTCCAGGAGGAGACGATAATGGAAACCAATTAATATGGCCACATTAGTACTGCAGGCGAACCTTAACCACTGTGCCCGGGCGCAGGATCTCTTGTTTCAAAGCATGGCACAGTGGTTAATTAACATAGCGATTATTGCAGAGCCATACTCTGTCCCTGCCCGCGCAGGATGGATCGGGGATCTCGATGAAACTGTTGCCCTTGTGTCAAGGAGTAACACCGGTTCGTCGCCCTTCGTAAATATCATCAGGGGTCATGGTTTTGTCGGAGCCAAATTAGACAAAATTGCAGTCCTGGGAGGTTACTTCTCGCCCAACAGAAGCCTGGCAGAGTTTGAGCAGTTCCTCGTTGAAGTAGGCGCAGTAGTCAGGCAACTGCACCCCACTCCTGTTTTAGTTGCCGGAGATCTGAATGCAAAGTCCGGGGCGTGGGGCTCTGCCGTAACGGATGCCAGGGGCCAATGTCTCGAAGAATGGGCAGAGACTTACGGCCTGGGGGTGCTGAACCACGGAACAGCTCTAACCTGTGTACGACGAGATGGTGGCTCAATCGTGGACGTCACATTTGCAGATCCCACTCTGGCAAGGCGAGTCCAAAACTGGGAGGTATTGGAGGACGTAGAAACCTTATCGGACCATAGGTACATAAGGTTCAGTATAACTGCGTCCCCAACAATACCACAGCTCACAGCAACGAGAACCCAGGTAGACGCTACTCCACGATGGGCGTTAAAACGAATGGATCGAGAGGTGCTCGAGGAGGCAGCAATTGTTACTTCTTGGCTACCTGCTCCTGATGGTCGCCTAGACATCGAAAACGAAGCGAGATGGCTTAAAGAGGCGATGACTAATACCTGCGATGCGGCCATGCCACGGGTTGGGCCCCGCCCACCGCAACGCAAGGTGTACTGGTGGACAGCTGAACTAGCTGAAATTCGAGAGTCCTGCGTTGCAGCTCGTCGTCAATACACTAGATGCCGCCGACGACAACAGCGCAACATCGATGAGGAGGCACGTCTATACGCAACGTACCGGGATCTAGTTGTGTCCTTCCAGGCTGCCATTGGAAGAGCCAAAGATCTGGCTGAGGAGGAAATGCTGGAGAGTCTCAACAAAGACCCCTGGGGCAGGCCGTACAAGATGGTGAGAGGCAAGCTCCGTCCTTGGGCCCCACCACTGACGCAGACTCTCCGGCCGGTACTCCTCAACCGAGTGGTGGATACCCTCTTTCCGGAGACAGGTGGTCACATTCCACCTCCAATGGCACCGCCCGAACATCCGGCTGTAAACGATCCCACTGCCATGGAAGTAACTGAGGGCGAATTAGGCGTGGCAGTGCTGCGCCTAAAACAAAAGAACACTGCTCCGGGCCTCGACGGTATCCCGGGTCGGGCATGGGTTGTGGCGTTGGGTCCTCTTGGTTCACGAGTGAGGGCTCTTTTCACTGCCTGCTTTCAGCAGAGCTCGATCCCACGAGATTGGAAAGCAGGCAAACTAGTCCTCATTCAGAAAGAGGGACGGCCGGTCGACTCACCTTCGGCATATCGGCCCATAGTGCTGCTTGACGAGGTCAGCAAGCTCTTCGAGCGTGTCATCTCTATGCGACTCGTCAAGCACCTAGAAAACGTTGGGCCAAACCTGAGCGACAACCAGTTCGGCTTCCGCCGTTGCCGATCAACGGTGGATGCCATCGCTCGGGTAAAAGCGCTAACTGAGGAGGCCGTGTCCCAAGGCGGGGTAGTCATCGCAGTATCGCTTGACATTTCCAATGCATTTAACACCCTACCTTGGGGCTGTATCAAGGAGGCGCTCAGATACCACGCTGTGCCGCAATACCTGCGCCACATCCTAGACGCATATCTGGCAGAACGCGAGGTACGATACCCAGCGCAAACCAGCTGGAGCAGTAAGCGTATGGCGTGCGGAGTTCCACAGGGGTCGGTTCTCGGGCCCCTCCTGTGGAACATAGGCTATGACTGGGTTCTGCGGGGCAGAAACTTATCGGGGGTCGAACTGACGTGCTACGCCGATGACACTCTCGTTACGGCCAAAGCTAGCACGTACAGGGAGGCCTCCATAATTGCGACGGCAGGAGTGGCCCAAGTGGTGGCCAGAATCAGGAAATTAGGGCTGGAGGTCGCCCTCCACAAATCTGAAGCCCTCTGTTTTCATGGGCCCCGAAAAGCACCTCCAGCTGGGGCCAATCTGGTGGTGGGTGGTGTTTCCATCGGAGTCAAGTCGACGATGAAATACCTGGGACTCGTCCTTGACAGCCGGTGGAACTTTAAGGAGCACTTCACAAGATTGGCCCCAAAACTATTGAGAGCAGCAGGTGCGCTGAGTAGGCTCCTCCCAAACGTGACTGGACCAAAAATCGGCTGCCGTCGTCTCTATACGACGGTAGTACGATCAATGGCTATGTATGGAGCGCCCATTTGGAGTGACGCCCTAAACGACCACAACAAGACCCTCCTACGGAGACCACAGAGGGTCATGGCCACTAGGGTTATAAGAGGGTACAGAACCATCTCCTACGAGGCGGCCTGCGCTTTAGCCGGTACCCCCGCCATGGGATCTGGATGCTGAAGCCCTTGCTAGTATTTACAGGCGCATTGCGGACTGGCGAGCACGAGGCCAGGAACCCATGGCGGAGGAGGTGAAGCGCTGGAGGGACATTACGCGAGACATAGTCGTCCGAAAGTGGAGTGAGCGGCTGGAGGCTCCCAGTGCTGGGCAGCGGACTATTGGCGCCATTCAGCCCATACTGAAGAAATGGATAGAGAGGCAGCACGGAATTGTAACGTTCCACCTTGCACAGGTCCTCTCGGGCCATGGATGTTTCGGCAGATACCTGTGCAAGGTGTCTGCGAGGGAGCCGACACCGGCCTGCCATCACTGCGGCAGTGCGGAAGACACGGCGGCACACACACTAGAAGTGTGCCCAGCTTGGACTGACCAACGCGCCACACTTGTGGCAGTCGTGGGAAACGATCTCTCACTGTCTGCCCTGACAAAAGCCATGGTAGACAGTGAGAGGTCGTGGAAAGCGGTGGCGGCATTTAGTGAGGAAGTCCTCACCATAAAAGAAAAGGCAGAGCGCGACAGAGAGGACGATCCGGCCTCCCATGAAATGCGCCGCAAAAGAATAGGAAGGCGACGGTTGGCATACGACCGCCGACTTCCCCCATAAGGGCACCTGTGGGTGGCTGACACGGGGACATCAGTCACCTACACAACGGTCCCAGAGGAGGAAAGCGTGTCCATATAGGCATGCCCAACAGACGGCCGGAGTTCAAACTCCCCAAGACGAGTCCGATGTCTGGACAGCCGCCAGCGAGGTCACGGAAGTGTTCAACAGAGTTCCCGTGGCCTCGCCCAAATGCGGCGAGTCGGAAGACCGTGGGGTTTTAGTGGGTAGACCAGGGCCTCATTAGCCCTGGGAGTCCCACATAACCACCCGGGTCCGTCCCTGCACCCGGGTGGTATGCGTAACGCATTTCCCCACGTAAAAAAAAAAAAAAAAAAAAAAAAAAAAGGTTGGTTAGGTTGGGGTGCAGGGCTGGTTCCTCCTCGTGGTGCACCCTGGGAGGGGGAGGATAGCCGCTCAGTTGCGCGCTTGCTATCCTCCCTCTGCGAATACCAGCCACAGGCGGTAGCGGTTGAGTCAGACTCCCGCGAGGGCTTTAATGCCGGGTTTTTTGTTAGCTGCTCCCAGCTCGCCTCAGGTCATCTGAGATGGCATGGGATGCAGCCTGGCCCTTCGGGCAGCGGGGGTGGTGCGTGGCACCGTGTTGTCGGGGCTCTTTAGAGCCAGCGGCCGCTGAGCGGCGTGGGATGGCGGGCCTTCAAGGCTCGCGGCGCGGCGGGTGGGTTCCGTCCCTCCGTCGGGCAGACCGTAACCCGCACTGAGCGGGCCGGGGGCGCTGCTCACTGAGAGTAGTGCCGTGTGGAACAAACCACTATAAAAATGAAACGGAGGAGGGTCGCTCCAGAAATGGATGCGATGGGTGCGGCGATGTGCCAGGTGCACTCGACGTGTAGTCGACGCCGGACCGACCCGTTGCTCGTCAAAGCCGTAGTCATGTTTTGCGACTTTGGTCGGGCGGCGGGGGCCCTGCCTTAATTGGCCGGGCCGCGAGGAAGAAAACCTCAATAAAAAATTACCCCCAATCCTAAGCGGCGCAGCACCGCGAGAGGATGCATGGCTGAGGTGGAGTCAGTCGTTAGTGCTTGCCCCGTTAGTGTACCGGCCGACACACTGACGGGTTACGCTAGGCTTATCCAGGTGCAGAGGGCACCGCCTGGATGGACTTTTATATCCCTCACACTCGTGGGAACTATATGGCAACTGAACTCAAAAAAACAAAAAACATGATGAAAGGAGGAGACAAACCCAAGATTAAGGGTACAAAAGTCGAGAAGCGCATCCGAAGAAGGAGTAGGGACGGCGCAGCAAAAATGGCGGAGAGCGTGGCGGACATGCTCGCAGAAGAGGAAGAAAGCGACCAGTCATCGGACTGCACGCTAATTTCAGTTCGATCACGATCGAGGTCGAACTCTAATAGCTCGGTGGGCCCTAGCGGGCGTTTCTGGACCCATTCTAGGTCCAACAGCAGGGAAGGCTCCCTTCACCTGTCGGACGATTCGTCTATGGACGAAGCAGGGAAGGTGAAGCGCCCTAGAGGCCGTCCGCCAACAACTGGCCAGTACGTCGGCTTAGCAGCGGCGCAGAAAGCCCTCAACGACGCAAAGCGAGAGGCTCTCGAAGTCGAGGCGGAGCAGGCTGTTGCAAGCCAGGCAAAGGCAGCGAGAGCTATGTGGGAAAAACAATTCCCAAAGTCGCTCCCCGCCAAGCCAAGCAAGGATGAGACTGCCACAGGCCTCACTGAATCGGTGACCGCCCAAGTGGCCATTATCAAGGACGTAGCTATTAAGTCCAAACACTTAAAGGGCACATTTGTGCGCGCCCTCAAAGAAGCAGCGGAAACCATCGGGGAGGCTGTCCAAATTCTGAGTGAGCGCACAATCTCGGACGAGACTCGCCAATTGCAGGCGGCAAACAAAAGCTTGCAAGCGGAGATGGCCAGTCTTCGGTGTGAGCTGGCCCAATTAAAAGCGGAGGTGGAAAGGACTAGGCAAAAGGATTGCCTTGAGATTCCTCCCCCAGCGCAGGACGCAGAGATGCGCGACCCGGTGATACTCGCAACCGAAGTACGGCCATCGACACGCGCAAGAGCCCCGACGAGCAACGTTGAACCCGCTCTCGGGAACGAGGAGCTCATGCGTGCAGTGGCCCTCAAAGTAGGAGAAATCGTCGGAGCACGCCTAGATGGCCTAGAAGCCGAGGGTCGTCTGCTGCCGGCCAAACAATTGCGGCCACCACTAGCGGCAACGAGGAAGAACCAGACTGCGGCATCCTCAGTACCTTCCGCGGCTACAGCAACTGCGGGGGCAAGTGGCAAGACAATAGTCATCGATGCCACCAGGAAGCCGCAATCGGCCCCAGTCGCTAAAACCCCCAAGAAGACCAAGGCGAAGGGTGGAAATAGGAGAAGCGAGGCCAGGACCCAGGCATCGAAAGGGCCACCCACGCCCCGCACATTGCCACCAGCGCCAGCCACAATGAAAGAAGGCTGGAATGTGGTGACAAGCAAAGGGAGCAAACAGAGAGCTGCGCAACGCGCCGCCCCATCGCAGCCAGTAGGGAAGGCTAAAGCCCAAAAACTCAAGGCTCCACGATCAGCGGCCGTTGTGCTAACGCTACAACCGGAAGCAGTTGAGAGGGGCGTCACCTACAAGGACGTCATTACCGAGGCTAGGACTAAGGTCCAACTAGCGGATATGGATATCGCCGGTGGACTGCGCTTCCGGAGAGCGGCTACTGGAGCGTGCATCCTCGAGATCCCTGGCACAACCAGCGGGGATAAGGCCGACAAACTAGCCGAGGCGATTCGGCAACAAGTTGGCACTGACAAAGTACGAGTGGCGAGGCCCTCAAAAAGTGTGGATGTTCGAGTCACTGGCCTCGACGAATCCGTTTCGGCAGAAGAGGTGGCTGCTGCGGTGGCACGCAACGGAGAATGCGCCATTGACGTAGTAAAGGTCGGAGACATACGCCAAGGATTCTCGGGGCTTGGCACGGTATGGGTTCGTTGCCCCATCATGGCTGCCAAGAAAATAGTTTCCGCGGGCCGACTTCTGGTGGGATGGGTCTCTGCGCAGGTCAAACTGATGGACCAGAGACCCTTGCGATGTTTCCGGTGCTTCCGTAACGGCCATGTCAGTGCGCAATGCCTAGCGGAAACGGACCGCTCAAACAGCTGCTTCCAATGCGGCAAAGATGGTCACAAAGCGGCCCAGTGCACCGCCTCGCCGCATTGTGCTGAATGTGCAGCAGCCGGTAAGCCGTCTGGGCACAGACTAAGCAGCAAGGCATGCACTGCACCCAAAGCTGCTGGAAAGAGAAAGGCGACCAATACTGCTCGTGGCCTCCAGGCCCCTTCGCAGCTTGCTGAATTGACCCCAACGGGACAGTCTATGGCAGAGGAGGATCTATCTATGGTTGTGGGTTAAATGGACACCATAGAATTCCTCCAGGCGAACCTCAACCATGATGCCAGGGCCCAAGACCTTCTCTGCCAGAGTCTAGCCCAGTGGGGTATACACATCGCTGTAGTAGCAGAGCCCTACAGAGTGCCGGTCAGAGACGACTGGGCTGGAGACCTTGACGGTACTGTGGCCTTAGTTACGCGGAGCGCTGCCGGCTCCAGTTTTAGGAGCGTAACGAAGGGTCACGGCTGTGTCGCTGCAACCTGCGGGGAGTTGGCGGTAGTCGCGGTCTACTTCTCCCCGAACAAAAGCCTGGCAGACTTCGAGGTATTTCTGGTGGAGCTCGGCGCTCTTGTTGGCAGACTGCATCCGGCCCCTGTGATTGTCGCGGGCGATTTTAACGCCAAGAGCTTGGCGTGGGGATGCCCAGCAACCGATCCACGGGGGCGCACTCTCCTAGAGTGGGCAATTGGCGCAAACCTGGCGGTCATCAACACCGGCACGGAAAACACGTGTGTGCGGCAACAGGGCGGTTCCATCGTAGACATAACGTTTGCAAGCACCACCCTGGCACACCGTGTTCAAAACTGGGAGGTCCTGGTTGGCGTCGAAACACTATCCGACCACCGTTACATCAGATTTGGAGTCGCGACGCTCTCCAGGCCCGATCGCCCAAGACGTAACGACCCAGTCGGTGATGGTCCTCGCTGGGTGCTTAAAAAACTTGACCGAGAGTCCCTAGAACTGGCGGCTTTGGTTCGGTCATGGACAGTGGAACCGGAGGAGGCGGTTGACGTGGAGGTAGAAGCCGAATGGTTCCGTAAGTCCATGACTGAGGCGTGCGACGCGGCAATGCCTCGAGCCAAGACCTTCTCTCCCCGACGCGCAGTGTACTGGTGGTCTCCAGATCTTGCGCAGTTGCGCGAGGAGTGTGTGCTCAAGAGACGCCAGTACACACGGCAGAGAGGTCGTCGGCTGAGAGATGAAGAGATGGAAGCGACCCTGTACTCGAGGTATAAGGAGGCAAAAGTGGCCCTAAAATCTGCCATTAGCAATGCCATTGACCGGGCAAGGGAAGAGTTCCTGGAGATTCTAAACAGAGACCCATGGGGGAGGCCATACAAGCTTGTCAGGCAGAAACTCCGCCCGTGGGCCCCTCCACTGACACAGAGTCTCCAGCCCCAGCTGCTGGATAATGTGGTTGCTACTCTGTTCCCCCATAGACCTCCACAACCCCCACCGCCAATGGCGCTACCTGGGGCGGCTGAGAGGCAGCAGGGGGCGGAAACAGAGACACCCAGGGTCACTGAAGGCGAGCTCGGAGCGGCGGTGCTGAGGCTAAGGGCGAAAAATACGGCGCCTGGGCTCGACGGAATCCCGGGTCGAGCCTGGGTCATAGCCATGAGTGCCTTGGAGCCAAGGCTGCGCCACCTATTTAGCCAGTGCCTGGAGCAGGGTCGCTTTCCTGAAGCGTGGAAGATTGGTCGCCTAGTCCTGCTGAAGAAAGAGGGCCGTCCTGCGGAGTCACCGTCGGCCTACCGGCCCATCGTGTTGCTTGATGAGGTGGGCAAGCTCTTTGAGCGGATCATTGCAAACCGTCTCATCAAGCACCTCACCACCGACGGGCCGGGCTTGGCCGATTGCCAATACGGATTCCGCAGTGGTCGCTCAACCGTACACGCGATCCTGCAGGTGAAGAGGACAGCGGAGGATGCAGTCTCCCAGGGTGACGTCGTCTTGGCAGTGTCGCTTGACATTGCCAACGCCTTTAACACCCTCCCCTGGGGCTGCATCCATGAGGCGTTGCTATACCACCAAGTTCCCCACCATCTCAGCCGAATAGTAAAGGCCTACCTGCTTCGGAGGTTAGTGGCCTTTCCCGGGCAGCATGAGTGGGAGAGGCGGGAAATGGTGTGCGGTGTTCCACAGGGGTCGGTACTAGGACCACTCCTGTGGAACATCGGATACGATTGGGTGTTGCGAGGAGGTCGTCTGCGCGGGGTGGAGGTGGTGTGCTACGCAGACGACACCCTTGTCACAGCGCGTGGCGCATCACTCAGAGACGCGTCCATCTTAGCCACTGCAGCAGTAGCCCACGTCGTAGGAAAGATCAGGCGGCTAGGCCTAGAGGTTGCCCTCAATAAATCGGAGGCCATATGTTTCCACGGCCCCCGAAGAGCACCCAAGCCCGGATCCCACATAATTGTTGGCGGCGTGCGAATCCCCATCCAACGGACGATGCGGTACCTTGGCATCGTCCTGGATAGTCGGTGGTCCTTCGAGGCGCATTTCGAACGGCTGACTCCAAAGCTGCTGAGTGCGGCTGCTGCGCTCGGGCGCCTGCTCCCGAATCTTGGGGGCCCAAAAGCGTCGTGTCGGCGCCTATACTCGGGGGTGATACGATCCATTGCCCTCTACGGTGCCCCAGTATGGGCTAAAGATCTAAACGCCGGGAATGCCAACCAACTGCGCAGAGCGCAGAGAGTAATGGCGATACGATCCATACGGGGATATCGAACAATCTCCGGGGAGGCTGCATGTGCGCTGGCCGGATCTCTGCCGTGGGATCTGGACGCGAGGGCCCTTGCGTCAGTCTTCTTCTGGCGTGAGGAGGCGCGATCTAGAGACTTCTGGCCGGCTCCGCGTGAGATTCAGGCCAAGCGCGAGGACCTGTGTCGCGAGGCGATATTGGAGTGGGTGAACCGGCTGGCCAGACCAACTGCGGGCGCCCGAACTATTGCGGCGATACGCCCGGTCATGACCCAGTGGCTGGAGCGGGCACATGGCGCTCTCACTTTCAGGCTCGTGCAGATCCTCTCGGGGCATGGATGTTTCGGGAGGTATCTGCACAAAGTTGCCGGCAGAGAGCCCACGGAGGAGTGCCACGAGTGCGGAGCAGCGGTGGACACTGCTCAACACACTTTGGAGGAGTGCCCAGTGTGGGGGCCAGAAAGGGGCGACCTGATGGCCATAGTGGGGCAGGATCTGTCGCTGCCAGCCGTGGTGAAATCCATGGTCGACAGCGCCAGGTCCTGGGACGCAGTGAAAACCTTCTGCGAGCTGGTTCTGCAACAGAAGGAGCTGGCGGAGCGGGCCAGAGAGGTCGACCCACTGGCCGACCAGAGGCGCCGCAAGCGTGCCGGGCGAAGACGGGCCGCACACGACCGCCGCCTGCCTCCGTAGAGTGGCCATAGGATGGCAGGCATGGGGTCGCCTGCCATCCGGTACTAGCATTAGGCCACTGAAGGCGGAATGATGCGAGGGTGATAAATTGAGGCCAAAACGGCCTCCGGAGGCGGCGCTCTTAAATTCGGAGCGGTGCTGGTGGTGCTGCAGATGCAAGCGCGAGCGTTCCTGCAGCCCACCGTACAGCACAGCGGCGGCAGACGGAGAGGTTTTTTAGTGGGTAAACTCGGGGTCCCATCAGCCCAGAACGAGGAGTCCCACATAACCACCCGGGTCTGTCCCCACACCCGGGTGGAATGCGTAACGCATTTTTCCTCTCCTTAAAAAAAAAAAAAAAAAAAAAAGGTTGGTTAGGTTGGGGTGCAGGGCTGGTTCCTCCTCGTGGTGCACCCTGGGAGGGGGAGGATAGCCGCTCAGTTGCGCGCTTGCTATCCTCCCTCTGCGAATACCAGCCACAGGCAGTTGCGGTTGAGTTCAGTGGACTCCCGCGAGGGCTTCGATGCCGGGTTTTTGTTAGCTGCTCCCAGCTTGCCTCAGGTCAGCTGAGATGGCAAGGGAGGCAGCGTGGCCCTTTGGGCAGTGACGGTGGTGCGTGGCACCTGGTTGTCGGGGCTCTACTGGAGCCAGTGGCCGCTGAGCGGCGTGGGATGGCGAGCCTTCAAGGCCCGCGGCGCGGCGGGTGGGTTTCCGGCCCCCCGTCGGGCAGCCCGTAATCCGCACTGAGCGGACCGGGAGCGCTGCTCACTGAGAGTAGTGCCGAGTGGAACAAACCACTATAAAAATGAACCGGAGGGTGTCGCTCCAGAAATGGAGGCGACGGGTGCGGCGATGTGCCAGGTGCACTCGACGATGTCGACGCCGGACCAACCGTTGTCCACACCGAGTCCGTGGTCATGTTTTACGGCTCTGGTTGGACACCGGGGGCCTTGCCTTAATTGGCTGGGCCGCGAGGAAGACAACCTCAATAAAAAATCACTCCCAATCCTAAGCGGCGCAGCACCGCGAGAGGATGCATGGCTGAGGTGGTGTCAGCCGCTAGTGCTTCCCCCCGTCAGTGTACCGGCCGACACACTGATGGGTATCCTAGGCTTATCCAGGTGCAGAGGGCACCACCTGGATGGACAACGTAGATCCCTCCCACTCGTGGGAACAAGTTCATATGTCTTCCGAAATAAAAAACAAACAAAACGGTCCTTTTCAGGGCCAACCCGAAAACGGCCCTTCTCAGGGCCAAACAGAAGAGAGTATGGGAGCAGAAGAGATCGAGCGCATCTCTGGCTCAATAAACAAACAGGGCGAGAAACCAGCTAAGAAGCTGAGAGAAGTGAGGGTGTCGCTGGAGCGACTCAATAGCCCTCGAAAGGGAAGGGCAACCAAGGCAACGAATAGTCGAAGGTCTACTTCAGAAACATTAGAGACGGTCCGCTCAAGGTCGAACTCCGGTTCTTCCAGAGCTTCAAGCAGAAACCGCTTCTGGGCGGACATTGACGCTAAGCGGACCTGCCTCAATGATAGTGAGGGTGAGGAATGGCCACCACTGCCGGCACAGAGTTCGCCGCCGGTAGCGGTGGAATACAAAAAGGGGAGAGGCCGTCCTGCAACCACTGGGGAGTATGTGGGTTTAGCAGCAGCTCAGAGAGAGCTCAATGCAGCTAAACAAGAGGCCCTAAGGATTGAAGCGGAGCAAGAGATTGCTGACAGCATGGCCAGAGCACGGCAGCATCGGATGTCCCGTCTGTCAGAGTCGTCAACATCCAATGACGAAACGGAAAAGTCGTCCGTAGATTTAGTTAAGTCGGCCAAAGACCAACTTAACATCATCGTCGGGGTAGCCACGAAGTCTGGCAACCTAAAGGGGACATACGCTAAAGCTCTCAAGGAAGCCGCGTCTGTAATTGGAGATAACCTGGAAGATCTCTGCAGGCGGACAATCTCCAAAGAGACAAGTTTGCTCCAGGCTGCTAATAAACATATGGAGATCCAGGTGGCCTTCCTGCAACAAAAGGTCGCACAAATGGAAGAAGAGATGGAGAGGATCAGAAGAACAGCAGCACCCTCCCAACCGCAGTCAATCCCAGAATGGCTGCCCGCTGACGTTCAACCTCCCCAAGATGCCGACATGGAGGAGGTCTCGAAGGCGAAAAAACAGAGTGCCAAACGAAAAACACCAGAGGCGACTCAGGCGAAAAGAGGCAGAACCGAGGAAGCTGGTCCCTCGTCGTCTCATTCACCTGCACCACAAGATGAGGGCCTGATGCGCAGCATCATGGACCGGGTTGGCAACATGCTAAATGCCAGACTAGAGTCCCTAGAGAAGGAAGAAAGGCTCCTGCCAGCCAAGAATCTGCGGCCACCACTGGCTTCGGACCGACAGCAGAAGTCAGCGCCTAAGACTGCCGGGGCCGCAAAGGGCCTAAACTCGAATGCGACAAAGCCCCAGCCAAGTTTAGCTCCAGCGAAGGGCAAAAAAGCCAAGGGTGCAAAAACCAAGGGGGCATCCCAGCCGGCCCCAGTGGTCAACGAACCTCGTCCGCTGCCACCACCACCCACATCCATGGACCAGCAATGGAGCAAAGTGGTGGGCAAAAACAAAAAGAGAGCAGCAAAAACACAGGATGTACGGTCTCAAACACTAGGGAAGCCACAGCAGCGACCTCAAGCGCAGGCAGCCCGCAAACTGAGGCCACCTCGCTCGGCAGCGGTAGTGATATCGCTGCAGCCCGAGGCCGAAGAGAAAGGCATCACTTACAAGAGCGTGCTTGCCGAAGCCAAGACTAGGGTGAAACTGGCTGAATTAGACATTCAGTCAGTGAGATTCAAAGTCGCAGCGACCGGCGCACGACTCTTGGAAGTGCCAGGGGCTGCTAGCGGCCCGAAAGCTGATAAGCTGGCGGAGAAGCTCAGCCAAATATTCAGTGCCGACGAGGTTCGGGTATCTCGGCCCACTAAATGCGTAGAACTTCGCCTATCCGGCCTAGACGATTCCGTCACCACGGAAGACATCGCGGCAGCAATCGCGCAAGCGGGAGGCTGCACAACCCTAGAGGTCAAAGTTGGTGACATAAGGGCAAACCCTAGAGGCTTAGGTTCTGCTTGGGTCCGCTGTCCTGTCGCTGCAGCAAAAGCAGTGGCTGAAGTGGGAAGGCTGCTGGTGGGCTGGGTCTCGGCACAGGTGAAACTTCTCGAAGCTCGCCCTCAGAGGTGCTTCCGTTGCATGGAAGCGGGTCACGTGAGGGCGAACTGTCCATCGGAGATCGACAGATCAGACTTGTGCTACCGATGCAGCCAGCCAGGACACAAGGCCAAGGACTGCTCAGCGACACCACACTGCGCTGTTTGTGCGGCGCGGAATAAAGGAGCTGGACATAGAACGGGCAGCAAGAACTGCTCTGCTCCGCCCAGGAGAGCGAAAACAAAGGCTTGTGATGGTCTCCGGACCTCCTCACAGGCTGTTCCCCCGACCAATCCCATCATAACCGGGGCACAAGAGGAGACAACCATGGAAACTAGTTAATATGGCCACGCTAGTACTGCAGGCGAACCTTAACCACTGTGCCCGGGCGCAGGATCTCTTGTTTCAAAGCATGGCACAGTGGTTAATTAACATGGCGGTTATTGCAGAGCCATACTCTGTTCCTACTCGCGCAGGATGGATCGGGGATCTCGATGGAACTGTTGCCCTTGTGTCAAGGAGTAACACCGGTTCGTCGCCCTTCGCAAATATCATCAGGGGTCATGGTTTTGTCGCAGCCAAATTAGACAAGATTGCGGTCCTGGGAGGTTACTTCTCGCCCAACAGAAGCCTGGCAGAATTTGAGCAGTTCCTCGTTGAAGTAGGCGCAGTAGTCAGGCAACTGCACCCCACTCCTGTTTTAGTTGCCGGAGATCTAAATGCAAAGTCCGGGGCGTGGGGTTCTGCAGTAACGGATGCCCGGGGCCAATGTCTCGAAGAATGGGCAGAGACTTACGGCCTGGTGGTGCTGAACCGCGGAACAGCTCTAACCTGCGTACGACGAGATGGTGGCTCAATCGTGGACGTCACATTTGCAGATCCCACTCTGGCAAGGCGAGTCCAAAACTGGGAGGTGTTGGAGGACGTAGAAACCTTATCGGACCATAGGTACATAAGGTTCAGTATAACTGCGTCCCCAACAATACCACAGCCCGCAGCAGTGGGAGCCCAGGTAGACGGCACTCCACGATGGGCGTTAAAACGCATGGACCGAGAGGTGCTCGAGGAGGCGGCAATTATTAAGTCCTGGCTACCTGCTCCTGATGGTCACCTAGACATTGAAGGCGAAGCGCAATGGCTCAAAGAGGCCATGACCGACACTTGTGATGCGGCCATGCCACGTATCAGGCCCCGCCCACCACAACGCAAGGTCTACTGGTGGTCAACTGAACTGGGTCAATTACGAGAGTCATGTGTTGCGGCGCGTCGTCAGTATACTCGAAGCCGCCGACGACAACAGCGAAATATGGAGGAGGAGACACGCCTGTACGCAACATATAGAGACCTAGTTGGGTCTTTTCAGGCGGCCATTGGAAAAGCCAAAGATCTGGCCGAGGAGGAGATGCTCGAGAGTCTCAACAAAGACCCCTGGGGCAGGCCGTACAAGATGGTGAGGGGCAAGCTTCGACCGTGGGCCCCGCCACTGACGCAGACTCTCCAGCCGGCACTCCTTAACCGAGTGGTGGATACCCTCTTTCCAGAAAGAGGTGGTCACATCCCACCGCCAATGGCACCGCCTGAACATGAGGCCAACAATGAAGATGACGTTGCCACTGAAGTAACTGAGGGCGAATTAGGTGCGGCAGTGCTGCGCCTAAAACAAAAGAATACTGCACCGGGCCTCGACGGAATCCCGGGCCGGGCATGGGTTGTGGCGTTGGGTCCTCTTGGCTCCCGAGTGAGGGCCCTCTTCACTGCCTGCTTTCAGCAGAGCTTAATCCCACGGGACTGGAAAGCAGGCAAACTTGTCCTCATTCAGAAAGAGGGAAGGCCAGTCGACTCACCTTCGGCATATCGGCCCATAGTGCTGCTTGACGAGGTCAGCAAGCTCTTCGAGCGTGTCATCTCTCTGCGCCTCGTCAAGCACCTGGAAAACGTCGGGCCAAACCTGAGTGTCAACCAGTTCGGTTTCCGCCGATGCCGATCCACAGTGGATGCCATCGCCCGGGTAAAGGCGCTAACGGAGCAGGCCGTGTCCCAAGGCGGGGTGGTCATAGCAGTATCGTTGGACATCTCGAATGCGTTCAACACCCTGCCTTGGGGCTGCATCAAGGAGGCGCTCAGATATCACGCCGTGCCGCGATACCTGCGCCATATCTTAGACGCATATCTAACAGACCGAGCGGTAAAATATCCAGCACACAACAACTGGAGTACCAAACGTATGGCGTGCGGAGTTCCACAGGGGTCGGTCCTCGGACCTCTCCTGTGGAACATTGGCTATGACTGGGTTCTGCGAGGCAGAAACCTATCGGGGGTCGAACTGACGTGCTACGCTGACGATACTCTGGTAACGGCCAAAGCTAGCACGTACAGGGAGGCCTCCATTATTGCGACAGCGGGAGTGGCCCAAGTGGTGGCCAGAATTCGGAAATTAGGGCTGGAGGTCGCACTCCACAAATCAGAAGCCCTCTGTTTCCACGGGCCCCGAAAGGCACCTCCAACAGGTGCCAGTCTCGTGGTGGGTGGTGTCTCCATCGGAGTCAAGTCGACGATGAAGTACTTAGGACTCGTCCTTGACAGCCGATGGAACTTTAAAGAGCATTTCACGAGACTGGCCCCAAAACTAATGAGGGCGGCAGGAGCGCTCAGTCGGCTCCTCCCAAATGTGAATGGGCCAAAAATCGGCTGCCGGCGGCTTTATATGATGGTAGTCCGATCCATGGCAACGTACGGAGCACCTATCTGGTTTGACGCCCTAGATGCCCATTGCAAGACCCTCCTACGGAGACCGCAAAGGGTCATGGCAACTAGGGCAATAAGAGGCTACAGGACCATCTCCTGCGAGGCGGCCTGCGCATTAGCCGGCTCTCCGCCATGGGACCTGGACGCGGAAGCCCTCGCAGAGATTTACAGGCGGATTGCGGACTCGCGAGCACGAGGCCAGGAACCCATGGCGGAGGAGGTAAAGCGCTGGAGAAACATAGCGCGCGACATAGTTGTTCGCAAGTGGAGTGAGCGGCTGGAGGCTCCCAGTGCTGGGCAGTGGACGATAGGGGCGATCCAGCCCATACTAAAAGAATGGATAGGGAGACAGCACGGTATAATAACGTTCCACCTGGCACAGGTCCTCTCGGGCCATGGATGTTTTGGCCGATACCTGTGCAAGGTGTCTGTGAGGGAGCCGACACCGGCCTGCCATCACTGCGGCAGTGCGGAAGATACGGCGGCACACACACTAGAAGTGTGCCCAGCCTGGACTGACCAACGCGCCACACTTGTGGCCGCAGTGGGAAACGATCTCTCACTGTCTGCCCTGACAAAAGCCATGGTAGACAGTGAGAGGTCGTGGAAAGCGGTGGCGACATTTAGTGAAGAAGTCCTCACTATAAAAGAAAAGGCGGAGCGCGACAGAGAGGACGATCCGGCCTCCCATGAAATGCGCCGCAAACGCGTAGGAAGACGGCGGTTGGCATACGACCGCCGACTTCCCCCATAAGGGCACCTGTGGGTGGCTGATACGGGGACATCAGTCACCTACATAACGGTCCCAGAGGAGGAAAGCATGTCAAGACAGGCATGCCCAACAGACGGCCGGAGTTCAAACTCCTCATGACGAGTCCAATGTCTGGACAGCCGCCAGCGAGGTCACGGAAGTGTTCTACAGAGTTCCCGTGGCCTCGCCCAAATGCGGCGAGTCGGAAGACCGTGGGGTTTTAGTGGGTATACCAGGGTCTCATTAGCCCTGGGAGTCCCACATAACCACCCGGGTCCGTCCCCGCGCCCGGGTGGTATGCGTAACGCATTTCCCCACGTAAAAAAAAAAAAAAAAAAAAAAAAAAGGGTTGGTTTGGTTTTTTTTTTTTTTTTTTTTTTTTTAAGTTTAAGCTGTAGGTAGTACCAATGGCCCTCGCTAATGGTACGGGCGACCATTGGACATTGAACTGTGAGTAGGTCCCCGTGAATGATACGGGCAACCTTTTATTGATTTGACTATTATTTGACTTTAATATGTTATGTTTTCCTCTGTATATATATTACCCTGTTTTACTATATTTACTCTACATTTTTATTAATCATGTGTTGTTGAACTTCTTTAGACTATTTATAATCTGGTTGCAGAATTTTGTGAATGAAGCTTTTGTCTCTTCTTTTAATATTAATTCTTGAATGTTATACGGGTTGATGTTGTGAATTTGACATAGTATTTCATGAGTCAGCCTAGGCGAGGAATACTTAGGACAACTTTCCATTAGGTGCTTTATTGTTTGCGGCGTGTCGTCATCACATGGACACGCATTCGTGTCTGTGATGTGATGTCGTTTAAGATAAGACTTGTTGTATCCGTGGCCTGTAATTATTTGTGTTATTTGGAACGTGAATTCAAAATGTTGTCTAAATATTTTTATACTTTCTATTGTAGGTAACCATTGTTTGATATGTGTTCCTGTTGTGCAAGTGGTGTATGTGAGATTCTGAGTTCTTAATATTTCTGCAAATTGGTTCTTTTTATGGTATGTTAATGGAAATTTGGTGTAATCTGGTGGTTTATGGAGTGCTGCAGCTGATTTCGCAGCCATGTCAGCCTCCTCGTTGCCGAGAAGGCCAACATGTGCTTTGATCCAGCAGAAGTCGATAGTGTGTCCCTGCTCTCGTATGTGCACGATGCTTTTATGTGCCATGTTGATAATAGCGTTCGTGCTATTTCGGTTGGCAAGTTCCATGAGCGCAGCTTTGGAGTCAGAAAATATTGTTGCTTTCTCCAAGCCGAGCATCCGGCAGGAGTGACACGCTTCTTTTATTGCCAGACACTCGGCCTGGAAAACTGTGCAGCTGTTGTGCAGCTTGAATCTCTTTTTTGTGCTTCGCCCATCGGGATAGTGGATAACGACTGCCGCTCCTACCACTCCATCATGTTTGCTACCATCTGTGTAGATGCGATGCATGTCGGTGGAGTGGTAGGGCTCCAGTTCGTTTCCATTATTTACTTCATTCAGTACTATGTGTGGTCGTCGAGCCGGGTGTAAGAGCTCGGTAACCGGTACTCTCTTATCGTATGTGACATCATGCGGCAAATATTCGGTGATTAATGTGCGTTTTACATTGTCAGTAGATGCCACAAACTTGACCTTATCAGGGAGTGGTGTAAGTCCCGCCAACGCAATGGTGGGGATTGTGGGCAATGTTCTGAATCCATGTAATATCTTAATGGCAAAGGCGCGTTGCAGGCTTAACAGGGTGTTGCAAACTTTCTTGTATTTGGTGGCATGCCACCAAATTTCAGCCGCATAAGTGATTATAGGTTCGATGACCTGCCTGTAGATGGTGTTTATGTTGGCGGCATGCACACCCCACGTGGGTTTGATGAAGATGCACAACCTCCTATAAATGCGCTGCGCCTTGCCTATAATATATTCCGTGTGCCTAATGAAATTTAAGCGTTCGTCGACTATAACTCCTAGTAGCTTGAAATGTGTGTCAAACGGTATTAACACATTGTTCATATGTATACTGGCGGCTTTGGCTTTGGGTGTGTACGCAATCATTTTGGTCTTTTCCGGTCCAAACTCTAATTTGTTATCTTTGCCCCATTTGTACACCATTGCCAGTAATTTGTTAGCATTTGTTTCTAACTCCGCTATGTTTTTTCCTGAGCAGATGAGTAGGACATCGTCGGCGTATGCTTGGATGTAGTTATTTTGTTCTATTTCCTGTTCTAATAGCGTGTCCACTATGGTGTTCCAGAAGATGGGTCCAAGGACCGATCCTTGGACACATCCTCTGGACTGCACTTTAGTGATTGTGGCATCTGCATAATTCAGCCTAATAGTGCGGTTTGTTAGGTAACTGCAAATTATTTTTAGAAGGTTTTTGGGGCAGTTGACATCAGAAAGCCGTTTGAGCAAGGCGGGCCACCAGGCATTATCAAACGCTCCAGCAATATCAAGCGATATAGCGACCACTAACCGGTTGCTACTTTTGCAATGCCTGAGTTTGTTTATGGCGCTGTGGAGTGCATCTGTGGTGGATCGTTGTTCCCTGAAGCCATACTGGTTGTTGTTGCAGGAATTGTTTATTTGCATATGATATGTTAATCTAGTGGTAATTAGTTTTTCCAGTATTTTCCCAAAGACATTGATTAGGCCAATGGGTCTGAAGGCTGAGATTGCTGTATAATTAGTCTTGTTGGGCTTCGGTATGGTACGTATATATGCTACTTTCCAGGCTATGGGAAAGTAATTTAATATTAAGGTGGAATGTCACGGTCAGCTAGGCACTACAACGCCGATAGATGGCGTTATAGTGCATAGGTGGCGCGAATTCTACGTATTTTTATATTTTATGTATGATAATAGAAATATTTTTAATAAGTAATATGTTTGCCGCAAATAAACGGTTGTTTCTAATGTGGCCAACTAAATTTCAGATAAGGTTTAATTTACAAAATAAGTTTATTTGAATAAATACGAAACGCTGCCGCGGCTGCGCAGTATGCACACACACATTCAAACCCTTATTCGTTTACGAAACCGATTGCTTATTTCGGAATGTGTATTGAACTTGGATTAGGCTAGTTGGATGACCGTCTGACGCACATTCATTAGGACCAAGGTTCAAATCTCGTAATTTCAATATATTTTTTACTTTACATTAAGTACATGACTTTTTATTTTTTTAAATGATACTTTACCTATAATTACATTTTTTCAGTAATAAATAAATAACCTGTGGCCTATCCCACAAAACTTTACGAGCGTATAATTCTACAAAATTTTATAAATTCCAAAACAAATAATTGACAATTTTGTAGATTTGTATGCTTGTAAAGTTTTGTGGTATTGGTCCCTGAACTACCAACCTAGGTTTAATTTTGGTGACCTTATATATTTACTCACCAAAAACGTTTTCTGGTGATGTTATGGCATCCAGTTCCGGTATTTTTGCATGGTCAATCTGAAATAGCCTATACTACTAAAAAACGGGCCTGGATGTCCTAACCTAATAGGTGTCCAATCAGATTGGGACGGAATCTGTTCGATGACTTCAGTCAGATAAGTTTTCATATGTAGATATAATTATATTAGATATTTCTAGTCACTTTGATTATTAGATTCCTTCCCATTCTAATCACGTGCGGAATACATAGATAAAGAAAACATCAATTTATAAATTCAGTGTTTTATTTACATCATATCATATTATTTTTATTTATTATTTCTATTTTACGTTTTTCTGGTTTTATACATGGATATAGGAAGATTGCTTGACGTTGTGTGTGTTGCTTGGAAGTGAACCTGACGCATCTACACATATTGTGACACCTGCAGTTGGCCCTGGATCTGAAATCAGAATACTCATCGTCAAAATGGTGTATGATGATTACTGGAATAAAAAATACATTTCAGCTTTGTCTAGTTAGGTGGTGGTGAACTTGACTGCGAAATTAGGGAGGAAACCTGGGTTCAAAACAGGTTCTGTGAGTATCTACAAAATGGCTATATTTTTAAAAGTTCAAGGCCTGTAACTCATCATCCCTCGGGAAACTAACGTTTCTGGTATTTATGTAAAAAAAATATTATTCTTATAATATAATATAATATACCTATTACTATTTATCTACATGTCAAGTTTCCTTATTCCAATCCGATGAGCAGTTGTTGCGAAAACAATAAACATGGAATCATTTTTGTTATAATAATAGTGGAAATATATAATAAAAAAACTGTTTGAATACTGGGAGGAAAGATATCCAGCAAGTCAGCCTCTACAGAGCTTACCTTTTGATTTCTCCGTAATATGGTATAATTTCTCCAAGGCTTCGCTTGCAAGTTTTTTTCAGGCCCGAGTATCGGTGGTTTTTATAGCCTTTCCGGGGCGTTTGTGGCTACATAATATACAAACGTATAATAAATACTCAAGTAAATCACTGCACGCTATGAGATATTTCAAAAATCGTAGGCCATTTAGCGTCAATTCGGATTTGTAGGTATAAACAAATGGTAAAACGATAAAGTACTGCCGGTGATTTAGAATCAGGGTGACGTTTGAATTTAGTGTTGCCTTGCCAAATAGGTAGGTTTTACGTTCAGTTCCACGAGACTATCATATCATTTAGTACGCACATCTATTATAAAAACATTAAATGTAAGAAATCCATCCTGTAGTATAGATATAAATAACTAGTATGTATAGGTATATTTTCTATAATAAAAGGTCTTTCGTTCGGCTTTTGCGTGGGGATATGGCCTATTATGGCAACATTAGCAACGCTTGCGTTTGATATTGTTGAAAAATAAATAACATGCGAAATGCGTTAGGGCAGAGCGGCAACGTAGCATTTTCAGCCAACTGGCAACGTCGCTTTCAAACGCACACACCGAACGTACGATTGGTGTATGACACTGTCGTCGTTCACCCACATATTGACAAATCTTTATTAAAATAAAGTACTAATTTAAGCTATTATTCGACCCTTTATATTACAGAAACATAATTTGCCGCAAACAAATATAAAAATGATTGTCGATTTAAGTGATTTCATTGTAAAACTATGCTCCATTTACCCATATTTGAATAAATACATTAGTATGAAAAACGAACCACCTTAAACACCGGTTATATAATTTTGTGATGGCTTCAGGGTAACATTCGATGTAGCGCTTGCAGATGTCTGCGGTGAAGTGGTCTAGGCCTGGCGCCCGTTTTGGGCTCATGTTTTTAGCGATGCCAATGATTTCTTGCGTATTGAATAGTGGCTCGTCATTTTCTGCTTCAAGGTTGTTATTATTGATAATGTCATTATCTACAGATTGTCTTACTTCTTGGTGGTATGGTGTATCGGCTGCGGGACAGTCCGTTGGAAAAAACTTTGAAGCGAGCTTCTCGGCGGTATCCGTTGTGGATGTAGTGTAAACACCGCTATCTGTTTTCAATGTGGCAGGCGGTTGTGGTTGAGGTGCGTGCTTTAGTAAACGGTTGGTGACTGACCAAACATCGTCTTTGCCTTGACTTCTGCAAAAGTCGCGAAAATGTTCCGTGGAGGTGGTGCGGATTTTTTGCGCATACTCGGCTCTCGCTTCGGCAAGTTCGCGAACAATGTTGGTCAGGTCTTTTCTGCCTTTTTTAAGGTCTTGTAAGCGGTGGTGTAGATGTATGACGTTTTTCTTTTTGTTGGTTAGCTCCTCGGTCCACCATGGGATTTTGATGTGTGGTGCTTTGCGTTGGAACATATTGTCACAAGTATTTGTCAGTGCTTTCGTCAGGTCTGTGATGTATCTGTCAATTCCGTCAGTGTCGAGTGTATCAATGTCAATATGTTCCAATCCAATGCTATCAATGTTTGTTTTAAGTTCTTCTGTGAAGTTTGTCCAGTTGGCCCTTTCCGTATTGTACTTATATGTTGATGTTGAGCTAGTCTTTTTTGCCTTCTCACTGTTTATTTTTATTTTGAATTCTATCCCATGGTGGTCCGAGGTAGGCACTATATCTGGGTTGACCTTCCAGTCCGCAACATTGTTCGCCATACCTAGAGACGCAAGAGTGAGGTCCACTATTGAATACCTGACTTGGCCGTGCGTTACCGTTTCAAAAGTGGCCGCATTGCCTATGTTACAGACCACGAGGTCGTTCATGATTGCAAGATCACAGATTTCTCTGCCCCTGTCATTATTCTTCGCTGAGCCCCACGAGACGTGCCACCCATTCATGTCACCACATATTATGTGCTCTGCGTTGGTATGAGATTTAACAAATTGTTCCAGGTGATTCAGTGTGCTGTGAGGGTCTTCGTTGGGTTCTGCATAAACACTTGTTAATAGTAGCCTTCTGGATCCCATAGTGAGCTGTACGGTGGCAATATTGGTGGTAGCATGCTGCGTAATGCCTATATAATTGCCGATCTTCTTATTCATGGCTATACAGGCTTTAGCTCTATTGTTAATGTCTCCGTACTGGTATATGTCATACCCGTCGATGTTCTTCATAATATGCTGGTTGCCTACATAGGGCTCCGTGATGAACATAACGTCGTACTTGTATTTCTTAGCACATTGTATAAGCTCATGCGTCGCATTATACCCTTTTCCTAAGTTGCATTGTACAGCAATGAGGTCATGTATCCTGTTTGTGCGATGCTGTGGGACGCCCTTAGCAGTATCGTATAGCCGATCTGGCTATACGGTCCCACTTCATCCACTCAGGACAGGACTGACTATACGCGCAGTGTCTGTAATCCCTGTCACTGTTTACACAGTTCACACAGCTGGGAGCATCTGATTTCCTGCTACAACTGCGCGTATCGTGTTGATCAGCGCAGTGGCCACACCTCATACTAGACCTGCACTCAGATGCACGATGACTATATCCGAAGCATTTGTAGCATTGGAGGACAGGGGATTGGTCTACCACAGCTACTGACTGGTATCCCACCCTTACTTTCTGATCTTTCATCGCTGTCCACACTTGTGGACTGACTTCGACGATTACATTTTTTACGGAGTCGTTGCGTCCTTTGCCTGCTCGAACATACTTTATGTGTTTGTTTTCCGCGTCAATACCTTCAAGGAGCCTTGCATTTTGCTTGGTCATGGCATCCTCAATTTTTGTGCTGGCGTATTCAGGTATGACACCAATTAGAGGTGTGCGCCGGCATAGAAATCGCCGGCGGCGGCGCGCCGCAAAATTTTGCCGGCGTGGCGGCGCCACGCCGGCGTCAAGGTCAAATTATTACCCTGTACGTTCATACATATAAGGATGAGAACGTATTAAAAACCTAGATATTGTTTAGGACAAGTTTATTATTAAAAAATAAACACGAAACAAAGTTAATAGATTACATTTTATGCGGCAATTGTTATAATTATCGTGTACGAAAGTTATTTTATTAACTCGCACAGCGGCCCTACCGCGAAAAACCCGGTAGTAGGTCTGGATCGAGTAGTCTACAGATTCCCAATACTACAGATAAGAGAATACTTCAGATATTGTCAATAGTATGCATTCCTGTTTGTATATATTCCCAATAATACGAATTTTAAATGCTACAAATACCCAACACTACAGATTCCCAATACTACGAATTCCCAATAGGTACTGCAGATTTCAAATACTACAGATACCCAGCTTTACCTCTTTATAGTACCATCATCCCCCACACTGCTAGTCATACATCGGTGTATAATACGAAATTTTTTTTTATAATAAATTTATTTTTGTATATTTTGCTTTGTTTGACGGTATTATTACAAGCCTACAAAAACTACAAGCCAAATTTTCAATGCGTTTAATATACTCATAAATAAATATTTCGTATTCTGTCCAAAAAGGGGAAACATACCGACATGAGAAATACCTTTCTTAAAATGCTTATGAAAAAAGAAATGTTACAAATTGGTCTATCTTTCTGAAACATGTTTTTGCCAATTTTACGTAGGTATTATGAGGCGAAGCTGCAGTTGTCTATTTCTAAGCCGTGGAAAGCGACAGCAAATTTTTTCAAATGCCATTTTTTCTTAAAGTTTCCACCTTTTTCCTCTAAAAATATCTTATTCAAGAAGCACAAAAATCATAAATAAAATTGCAAACACTGAAATTAATAGAATCAGTTAATAGACAGTTATTAAACCTCCTACGGTGGCCTAACGTAAATAATGAAAAAACATCCATCATCATCATCAGCCTATCGGAGTCTAATGCTGGACATACGCCTCCCCAATTTCACGCCACCATTTTCGATCTTTGGCTGCTCGCATCCAGCTCCTGCCAGCCATCCTGCGCAAATCGTCGCTGCACCTTGCCTGAGGGCGTCCTACACTACGCTTGCCGAGACGCGATCTGCACTCAAGAACTCGTTTCTTTAGCCAGTCGGTTCTACAGATAATATGGCCAGCCCACTGCCACTTCAGCTTGCTAGCACGGTGGGCGAAGTCGATCACTTTGGTTCTCTGCCGGATAACCTCATTTCTGATTCGATCCCTCAAAGAGACGCCGAGCATTGCTCGCCCTTTCCATAGCTCGTTGAGCGACCTTGAACTTGTGGACCAGCCGTACCGTCAGTGTCCACGTTTCGGCTCCGTACGTCATGACGGGTAGGAAGCACTGATTGAAGACTTTTGTCTTCAGACACTGTGGGATCGATGATGTGAGGAATATACAGGGTTATTTTTTCACCGGTACAATACATTTTCCCACATATTTGGTATCGATAATAGATTACATTTATCAAATAAAATTGAATTTTTTTTTCATTTATTATTAATTTATCCTTCATGCAAATGCAAAATAATGGGCCTACTAATGATAAGGCGTCAACGGGGTGCGGGACGCAGAGGGCGGCGGAAAGGGGTGAGCGACCTGCGCACGAGTTGGCAACATAGCAGTTACCTCAATCTCGGTGACTAGGTCAGGGACGGTCAGTGTCACGGTTGACGGAGGTATGTGCGCACGCGCCGCATCGTACTACCTTCAGTCGGAAATTGCTCGTACGAAATGGTTCGTAGTTATTTTCTCATTGGGGAAAATGCAGTGGCAGCCCAGCGGCTATACGCTGAAGAAAGTGTGCCCCGCCTGGAAAATGCCAGTGTTATAGCTATGGCCAGCCAGGTCAACAGATTTGACCCCGTGTGACTGTTTTTGTGGGGTGAGGGTAGGCCCAAAATTTAAAAGACTAAAAACAATCTAATAATAAGTGCATTTGATGAACTTAAAAGTGAGAACTACAGACTTGTGTTGGGAAATATCGAAGGAAACATTCAAAAACGGGCAAGAGCGTGTTTAGATAACCACGGCCAACATTTTGAACACTTGCTTAAGTATGTGAATTAATTAATTAGTATGAGAAATGGACTCCATTAATCAGGTATGTTTTTTTTATTCCAATCATTGTGCATAAAGTTGATTTCAAGTGTTTAAATACGCCTCAATGAAGAAAGTTTCTGTCCTTAGTGCAAGTATGAAGGAAGATTTGGGATCAAGTAAGATTTTTTTGCCAAGTCATAATCATAAGTTGATTATCATTGCCGCTTTTCTAAGCCGCCATGCCACGTGCGATGACGTTGTAAACAAACGGTTGCCAGTTCGTGTGTTTTGCTAGTTATATACATTGATAATGCGTAATGCGTCCAATTTTCTTATTAGGTTTGCGGATAAGTTCAAACATCGGTATTTTAGTTTTTTTGTTCTAAAGGGGTAGTAACAAAAAATGTTAGTATTCTGTAACTTGGACTACTATTACGTATGTTGATTTATTGTACTGGTGAAAAAATAACCCTGTAATATAATGAAAAAACACACAGCTAGTAATACCTAGGATTATAAGCCTAAAAGAGGTTCAATAAGACCGACGTTACGTGTGTTGAAAAAAGCATTACAGTTGGGAATCAGTAGACGTGAAATCTAGAGAATATGGAATCTGTAGACATAGGAATCAATCAGTAATATTGAAAATCTGTAGACATGGGAAACCGTAAGTAATATTGGAATATTAAAGTATTGGGATTCTGTAGGTTTGTAAATCTGTAGTATTGGGAATGTGTAGACTTGGAATTCTGTATAAGAAATCTGTACAATTGGAAAAAAATCTGCCCAAGTAGTATATTTTTTTCGTAGGTGCGTATCAATATCTGAAAATCTGCAATCCAGAAATGCTGCGCATACAATCTTTTCGGTCAGAGGGAACCGCGTGTCGATTCGCAATCATATTGTTGTTTAATGTCAATATGATCAGCGTGGCGCGTAATTTAAATGATTTTATTCCGTAAAATTTTTGTCGCGGCGTGGATTTTGAAAACCTCGGCGGCGGCGGCGGCGTGGGTCCTGCGGCGCGGCGCCGCCGCGCCGGCGTGGCGCACACCTCTAACACCAATGACACGCAGAGATGGGTTGCGGAGCTTTGGCACCCCAACGGTTATGTTTTTTGTTTTAGTTTTAATAGCAGTGCTTAACTTCTCCCTGTCCTCATTTGAGTCGCAATTAATAATTATCTTTTTGTTTTTAGTTTCCCTGACGCTTTTTATTCCGATGCCGATGTTGACCACGTCTATCTTCTCCTTTATTTGTCTGAGAACTTCTTTGCCGTCCTCTCTGGGGTCGATTGATTCCAGGACGACTGCGAAGTTCGTGGCTGGCGGAGTCGCAGTTGTTCTGTTAGCTCGCGGTTTATAGGGTCTGCCAACGGCAGGTGAGCTCAGATCATCATCCTGTGTCGCGCCGGTGACAGCACCCGAGGCCGCGAATGCAGCGGCAGTGCGCGGTTTCCTGTTAGTTTTCCTGCCAACTACTGTGGCGAACGTGTCAGCGTCTGTGGTTGTGTTGTCCATTGCCGGCTTTTCGTTGCTAATTGCGGCCGAAATCATCTCCCGAATGGTTACTTGTTCGGCACGCATTTTGGACATCTCCATCTGTACACTGGCTATGATATCGTTTTTTAATTTTACAGGGTCTATCACGGGTGTATGCGCAGGTGCCGTGGTTTGTACCACATCCTGCGCAACGCCAAGAACCTGTAACTCACTCGTAAACCTAAGCGTTGCATCACGAATGGCTTTTATGTTGGTTTTTATACAATCTTTGTTCGCCTTGGTGACGCTTCTGTTCTGCGTTAACTGCGCCATTATATCGTCCGTGTATCTCTCAATCTCGGTCCGATATCTATTCGCACGCGTCCGCGTGTTAGTTCCAGGACTGCAGGTTATGGTCTCCCTACTATTCCACATGAGTCTTTCCATTTCAGTAGAATCTGACTGGGGTGAGGGCACTATGGCATCCTGTCTGCCATCGATAATGACTGGTCCCTCCGTCGCCGGGATCGGGGCCGGTGTCGCGATCGGTTTTGTCATTCTTGCAGCAGGAAGTGGAGTTGAAGTGCCGGCCTCAGGTGTGTGGCTGTGCACTTCCGCTTGCACCACAAAAGTTCTGTTTTGGATTTCCAACTCATTATCTTGCAGGTCGATCAGTAGTGGGACTTGGTCTATACCTGCAGCTTGCTGAGCAGCGACAGCTGCCTCCTGCTTCTCGCCTGCAGGTTCCACACTCGCGACTGCAGTTGCAGGCCCAGGAATAGCCGTACGCGCCTTTCTAGGCGATGCGGGAGGTGTGCGGTACATCTTCATGTGTTAAATTTAAAGACTTTTATAAAAATTCTTATCTTAAAAACTACTCAAGATATCCTGACAAACGAAACGGAATATTGTAGGTACGCTTAAAAGCTACAAAATAAATGTATTTTCAGATTTTTAGGTCTAAAATTGGCTGAGAAATAAATTAATTTCTATAGAATTTAATATTTTTACAAAAACCAGAATTACACAATGATAGAGGAATTTCTAAGAAAAATGTCAAAACAAAAAATGTGGGTTTTAGTATGCTTTTTCTAGAAGAAAAAATTAAATTCACCGAGCGGTTTTAAAAATATTAACAGTTGAAAGTGATTGCCGCCACACTTTCTGCAGGCGCTAAAAATTGAGTAGGTATTTTTACCTATTTGTATGAAAAATTATCTGGAATCCTAAATTACTGTAATGGATAAAATAGTAAACGTTAAATGCGTGTATTAAAAGAAAGAACTATTGAAATCTATGGCGAGACTATAAAGTTATTGCAATTCTAAGTTTTGATTTCCTAAAAGTGACGAAAAAATTAATATCTCTTGAACCCGTTGAGATACCGAGTTAGTTCTGGTATCCAAAAATGCGGGCAATTGAATTTTAAATTATAGCTGAAAACTAGATTTTTAGAACAAAGTCGGCTGAACAAAATTATCAAAAAACTGAAAAATTACTAAAAATTACGAGGGAAGTGAACTTTGGATGTTGCAGGAAAACTAGTGGAGATATGGACAAAAGCTATATGACAATAAAGTTTGCAAAAAATTAGAGGAATCTAAATACGAAAACAAAACAAAAATCTACCGGGGAAAACTAAAGTTATGGGCGAAAAACAGGATTGCTCAGATACTTTTATGAGGGTACGACTTTTTTGTGTAAATGTGTGAAAATTGAACTGAAGCTAAGTGTGAAGAATTTATTTGTGAATGTAATGATTTAAAACTAATTGAAACTGATATTACTGTAAAAGAAAATTGGAAAAATATTGAAAAATGAATTTTTGGTGAATTTTTGAAAAACTGCTAAGTGTCGTGAAAGAAAAAATTTAATATTTCGGTAACCAGAAGGGCTAGGGGGGTAAGAGTGGTATCTAAAAGTCGGGGCAAATTAGCTTCAAAACTTTGTCAAATTGGGTCTCTTTCCTATGTTTAGAAGTTGGTTGGTTAGGTTAGGTTAGGTTAGGTTAGGTTAGGTTAGGTTAGGTTAGGTTAGGTTAGGTTAGGTTAGGTTAGGTTAGGTTAGGTTAGGTTAGGTTAGGTTAGGTTAGGTTAGGTTAGGTTAGGTTAGGTTAGGTTAGGTTAGGTTAGGTTAGGTTAGGTTAGGTTAGGTTAGGTTAGGTTAGGTTAGGTTAGGTTAGGTTAGGTTAGGTTAGGTTAGGTTAGGTTAGGTTAGGTTAGGTTAGGTTAGGTTAGGTTAGGTTAGGTTAGGTTAGGTTAGGTTAGGTTAGGTTAGGTTAGGTTCTTTTGCGGAAATATGCTCACATAAGAGCGTATTAAGGTTGAGAGGGGGAGGTCCGCCAACGCGGAACGCAAGGGAGAAAGAGAAGGGAAAAAATGCGGAGGGAAGTGAAAGTGGAGAGCAGCAAGACCACACTCGGTCCCCGACCTGCCACAGACTAACCTTCCCGACAACGATTTTGGGCTCTAAAGTCCGATCCCGAAGTCGGAAGAAGCAACCTGTTCGCTTACTTGAGGTTATACCCTCTGACTCCGAAGCTGAGACGGACGCAGAGGCTAGTGAATTAGAGGAGAACCCGACAGCGGATCATAGCAAGGCAGAAAAAAGGTCTCTGCAAGCTGGTGCCGAAGAGCCAGAGGTGCAGCCTAAAGTGAACTCCTCGAGGCGAGGCAGAGGACCACTCGGGGCCCACACAGGCATAGCAAAGGCCAAGGCTCAATTGAAGGAACTCGAATCCCTGGACTTCCAGATGAGCGAAGATGAGGATGAGCGCTATAAACGGTCTGAAAGGGAGGAAGGCCATGCCGGATACCGGGAGCGCAGCCCTCTAGGGGAAGAGAGCTATAAAGACCCAATTGAGCAGGCCAAGCAAGCAGCCCAAACCATCTACGAGCAGGCTGCGAAATCCGGGAACCTCAAGGGCAAAATCTGGGGGCAAATCAATGCAGCCTGCAAAGAAATTGTTGAGGCTATGGACAATCTGCGGACTAGAGATGAGTCAGAAGAGATAAGAGCTCTCAAAGCTGACCG
Source organism: Thaumatotibia leucotreta (assembly GCA_025490895.1). Classification (NCBI taxonomy): domain Eukaryota; kingdom Metazoa; phylum Arthropoda; class Insecta; order Lepidoptera; family Tortricidae; genus Thaumatotibia; species Thaumatotibia leucotreta. The sequence goes on from JALPQI010003412.1 coordinate 63,851, forward strand.
TACGAGAATGGCGCAACAGCTTGCACAGCTCCAGGCTGAGACAAAGGCCTTGCGAAGGGCCTTTTCAGAACGGCAAAATATACCGCAGCCACAACCGGAACAAGGTTATGCGATTGAAGATGCCATAACGAAAGCTATGGCTTCTTTCAAAGAGGAGCTGAAAAAAGAAATCCAGGTGTCTGTGGGGAACATGGTGAACGTCCGCCTCGGGGAGATGGAGAAACGCTTGCCCCCCGAACCGATCCTCCGGCCCCCACTCGCGGCTGCGCGTAAAAGTGCGGCAGATACCGAGGATAGACTGAGAGTGGCACAGTCAACGGAACCATGTCCTGCCAAGAACACAGCCAGGGGGAAGGTTTCGAAACCCCGGAATGAAAAGGCGACCCAACCGACTCCACCAAAGCCGCCTGCATCCAAACTTACACCCAAAGCCGGCCGACCAACGGTTCCTCCACCGCCACCACCCCCGCCAAAAGAACCCTCATGGACGGAGGTGGTAAAGAAGAAAAAGAAGCCCAGAGCCACGAAGCCCGCTGCCCCGACGCAAGCCAAACTGGTCAGCAAAGCTCTGCCTATCCCCAAAACAGCTGCGGTTGTAGTGGCCTTGAAACCTGGCACAGAGGAGACATATCTGTCCGTAATGACCAAGGCCACGACTGCCGTTAATCTGGGAGAAATTGGCCTTGGCCACGTTCGGGTCAAGAAATCCGCTGACGGGGCTAGGGTAATTGAGGTCCCTGGAGGAGACGACGGCAGGGCAGCCAATGCCCTTAGGGAGAAGCTCGAGGAAGCAGTGGGAAATGTGGCCCGAGTATACTGCCCTATCAAGATGGGAGGCCTATGCATCAACGACCTGAATGAGACGACGACCAAGGAGGCAATCCTAGAAGCAGTGACCAGGGTAGGTGGATGCGATCCTGCCAATGTCAAAGTGGGGGAGATTCGAACTCTGAGGGACGTAAGCGGATCAGTGATCGTACGCTGCCCAATCACAGCAGTGAATGCGCTGCTAAAAGAGGGCCGAGTCACCATAGGCTGGTCGTCTGCTAGGGTTCGGGCCATAGCACCGGAACCCATACGGTGCTACAAATGCCTGGGCACTGGACACACACGGTCAACCTGCCCATCACAGGTCGAGAGGGGCGATTTGTGTTTCCGCTGCAGTCAGCCTGGACACAGAGTAGCAACTTGTACAGCGATTACTCCTTTCTGTGCGGTGTGTTTCCAGGCCAAACTGCCGGCAAAACACGTTATGAGGGGGCTAGCATGCAAACCGCCCCCCACTAAGAGTGCTAGAACCCCTGTTCTGGCGGCGTCGGCCCCTAGAGCACCCAGCGTCCCGGCCTCCCAACCGGCCACAGCGGAGGACATAATGGACACTTAATGTCAGCACACCCAAGACATATGAGTGTCCTCCAGTGCAATGTTAATAACTGTGCCGGTGCTCAGAATCTGCTTATGCAGGTGATTGCTGAGCGCAGTATTAGCATTGCAGCTGTAGCCGAACCGTATTGCACCCCCTCGCAGCCAAACTGGGCCGGATCAACGGACAACAGGGTAGCCATAACTGTGCCGGCGATAGGAGGATTCCCACCAATTGTACGTAGGGACAGAGGGGAGGGATTCTCGGCGGTCGAATGGAGAGACATGATAGTTATCGGTGTATACTTCTCTCCCAACCGACCGCTACGAGAATTTGAGCGATTCCTTGAGAAACTGGCAGAGGTAACTAGGAGGTCCGCCCCTCGGCCAGTAATCATCCTCGGCGATCTAAACGCCAAAAGCGCAGCATGGGGCTCCACTATTACTGACACTAGAGGGACAAGTCTTACTGACTGGGTAGCCACACTGAACCTCATAGTTCTCAACCAGGGCTCCGTGAACACCTGCGTGCGATGGCAGGGGGGATCCATTGTTGACATATCGCTAGCATCTCCGGCTATTGCTGCTCGGACCCTGGACTGGAAGGTTCTTGAGGAAGTGGAGACACTCTCTGACCACCGGTACATAACCATGACGATATCCGAAGGTCAGGGAGAGCCTCCACTCGCTCATCCTGGGCGTAGACAGGGCTGCTTTGTACGGTGGAGCCTGGCAAAATTGGACAGGGACATGGCTGAGGAAGCGGCGTTGATAGAAGCCTGGAATATGGGCCCAGGGGCTGAAGTAGGTACAGAAGAGCGGGCAAAGCAATTCCGAGTCGGACTTACGCGCGTGTGTGATGCGTCTATGCCCAGAACCAAGCGTCTACCAGCGAGGAAACAAGTATACTGGTGGTCTGAGGAGATAGCTTCCCTGCGTACCACCAGTAACGTGGCTAGACGCAACTATACAAGGTGTAGACGCAGAAGACACACGGCAGACGAGGAATTGCAGCTTCGTACCATACTTTCAGAAGCCAAAAAGGCCCTCTCTACGGCCATTGCTAAAAGGAAGGACGAAGCCCGCGAGGAATTCCTGGCTACCCTGGATAGGGACCCCTGGGGGAGGCCGTACAAACTAGTGCGCAACAAGCTCAAAAACGCCCCCCCGCTGGAATCCATGGAGCCGGAATTAATCGCGCGGGTAGTAGAGGGCCTCTTCCCGCCAGCACCAATCTTCAACCCGCCAGTCATGTCCCTGCCCACAGCTGAGCCAGAAGATCCAGCAGAAGCTCCACCGATTACTGACGCCGAAATCATGAGAGCCACACTTCGGCTGAAAGGCTGCAGGAAAGCCCCAGGACCAGACGGGGTGCCAGGAAGGGTCCTCGCCGTATCCCTGAAACACCTCGGACTCCGTCTCAGATCCCTCTTTGACGACTGTCTTAGAGATGGACGATTTCCGGGCTGTTGGAAGGAGGGCCGACTATGTCTTCTGAGGAAAGAGGGACGTCCAGCAGATTCCCCATCAGGGTACCGACCGCTGGTCCTGCTAGACGAGACAGGAAAGATGCTCGAACGGATCCTAGCCGGACGGATCCTCAAGCACCTAGGAGATACGGGTCCAAACCTGAATGACCGGCAATACGGGTTTCGCGGAGGGCGTTCCACGATAGACGCACTGAATGCCCTCAAAGATTTCTGCGAATATGCGGGGAAAAGGGGAGAGGGAGTAGTGGCTGTATCTCTAGATATTGCTAATGCATTCGGAACTCTCCCCTACAGTGTCATTCAGGAGGCCCTCCGCTATCACCAGGTGCCAGCCTACCTAAGACGAATTATAGAGCACTACCTCACCGGCCGGGTGGTGCTCTACTCAGACAGGGAAGGACGAAGAGTAGCCTGGAATGTAGGCTGTGGAGTCCCACAGGGCTCAGTACTTGGGCCCCTACTTTGGAATCTGGGCTACGACTGGGTCAATCGAGGCGTGCAACTTCCCCGAATGACCACCATCTGCTACGCGGATGACACGATGGTGGCTGTACGGGGAAAGGCACTGAAAGAAGTGTGCAGAAGAGCAGCCGTAGCCACGGAAATGACGGTCACTCGGATAGGCATGCTAGGGCTCAAAGTGGCCCTACATAAAACAGAGGCCATAGTGTTCGGCGGCAGAGGTTGGGTCCTGCGAGCTGGACAGTCGCTCCCGATTTCAGGAGAAGCGGTCCAGATAAGGAACCACATTAAGTACCTGGGCCTCTATCTGGACCGTCGCTGGAATTTCGAGGAGCA
>JALPQI010003413.1:0-72330 GCA_025490895.1 Thaumatotibia leucotreta
TACTCGCCCTATGCCTCCGCTGCCGTAAAGCCTGCCTGCTATATCTGTGAACAATTCTAGACACGATATGCCTTACGAACTAAACTCACTGACTTCCTTACGACTCGACGCTCTGCCGACGAAAAGCCTCGAATACCTGTTACACTCCCTTAAGTCAGATTCTCTCAACTCTCATTCTCAATCCCTCAATTGTTCGTTCATTCGACGTCTTTGAATCACCTCATACTGAACATCTTTTACCATTGGCTAACAACAAACTAGCTCGAATCTCATTGGTTGAAATTCTACCCGCTCTGTTTAATTCCATAGTATCCTGAATGAAAACACTGACGTACAATTGTAGGTCACGTGGTACGCGGCGACGTCATGATATTTTAAATCGAACGCCTACAAAAAGAATCAAAGCAAAGAATTATCTTCAATTGATGTCGATACGTTACAATCGCCCTTAGTATATTTACGGAGTTTACCGGAGTAATAATACTAACAATAGAATAGACATCAAGAATAGATAATTAGAGCACTTAGATCATGACAAAGTAACGAAACCACTCTTTGAAATAACTTTAAATAAATCGAGCCTCGATTATCCTGAATCACAAATAACGTGTAAAAGAAGAGAATATAAAAGACGTTTATATGATATTATCTTTAATTTTATGAAGTCAAGACAAAAATAAAACTACGTTATTTTATTAATCAAGTTACTATTATCATACTGAATGCAACTTGCGAATCCACCTAAATGGACGGTTTCTAAAACAAAAAGAACTGGGCAAAGTAACGTACCTATTACTTCTTGCAGAATATGGCTGGTTTCAACACGCTAACATTTTATATTTATGATCAAACTCCTTGTCATTAAACAAATATTAAATAACCGCGTAAATAACTACAATTAAGAACGTTAGAAACTATAAAACACATCAAATGATGTTCCGAAATAACAGCAACAATAACTATTAATGAACCATAATAATGAATCCTGATTGTGTTCTCAAAACTACAGTGACTTATCTACAACCAACACAACGAGAACTCGACAAACTAAAATGGATGGATGGAAATGGAATCAAACAATTAAATATGTAGATTTTATCTCTTAAAAAACCTTGGAGGTCAACTGTCTCAGAGTAACCCGACGTCCACCTTTGACAGCTTTAATGTAAGCTGGCGGAAAAAGAATTTCCATGTAATAAATGCTCAGGAAACTGATAAAACAATGTTTATAAACAATACATACAAACCACACGAAATCCCTACTGTAAAAGCATTTTGGATCATGTCATAACAACGAAGGGAATGAATTAATCGAAATGACTCAATTTGCTCATATCATTACCTGTTAAGAGTTTAGACTAACCATTTATATACCTAAGTATAAAACTGTAGAATGAAAAAATCTAAATTAAAAGCAAATGAAGGGTAAAGTAATAAAACTAAAATGTGCAAAGAAGTTCGTGATTCAAATTAAATTTATAATTACTTATCTGTATAATCTAATAAAGGGCCTAACTAGATGCAGTATGAATTTAAAGATAAATATACCCAATCAACCTTTATTGGAATTAATAAAAAATAGGACTACGTGTAAGTTGAAACAAATATGTAGCATCAAACATCAAAATTCAGTAGATTAATCATGATTCCAATGTAAAATTAACCCTTAAAGAACATGAAAGTTGATAATTATCTATCAATTTAACTTAAATAAGACAGTAATGCTTCCTACAAACGCGAAACTAATTGTGAATATTTATAGTATTGGCACTCATTCAATGAATCAATTAGAGATCCATTCCTACTAAAAGCAATATGTAATCATAACACATGGTTATCAGGGAACCTATTCAACAATACCCTACTCAAACATATTAAACGGCACAAGAGTGACAATTTCAACCGCTAGATTTTTGAACATGTAACTCACGATATTTAAATATTACACAGGTGTATAAAAGCCACCCTGGTAGACCACTACAGAAACAACAAATAAATCATTAAGAGGAGCCAGTTATAGTCACTAAACTCTTATTTCATAATTTCAAAGACAAAATATATTATTTTAGTTTAACTTGAATATTTGATAAGTAAATATTAAATTACCCCCAACGCCAATGCAAAGATACAATGAACCCTATAACGATGCATATTTATTTAAAATAATTTAGTACTAGAATTTCATACTCACTCCATTATTTATGTTAATTTTAATACTTTACTTATTCCTAAGTGACACATAAATTAAATTTCTGGGAATAAATATCTATAACCTGAAGTCAAAATTAATAAGCTTTCGCTACATAAGTAAATCCATGTAATAAGAATTAAATTTAATCAGTTAATATAGTGGTTGTTTAAATAACACCTATTTCAACCATCAAATCTGAAATTGCTAAATAGTAACTACATAGACAATTTAAATTAATAATATAACCCGCTGCAATGTATAGTAATTTAATAAGTTATCAGGCAGGATCCTGTTACTCTGAATATGAAAATAAGGCTTGTAGAACTCTTTGAATGAATTATTTAAAAATCTAAAAGTCTACCAGAAGCTCAAAACAAATTGGAAAAGTAAATATTAACATAAGAAAAGTAAATTATCAAGTGTACAAATCAAAATTCTACGGAACCAACGATGCTTCGAAATAGAAGACTACAGACATTACAAATTCGCTTCTTTAATTAAACGAATATTTGCAAATTTTGTCTAAATCATGTACCTATACACCAAGGAATACAATTTATTCTACAATTGAGTTTTGACTATTTAACTCAACTTGGTATAATATAAATATTAAGTCAATAATAAATAGTAACTGCTCATTCTTATAAAAGGAAACAATAAATTTACTTTCAACCTGAAATCAAACAAAAGGAATAAACTCAAAAAAGAGAACAACATTTTTTTTTGAAAACGAAATAAAACATCACTAACAGCCCAATGTAACAAGAATTGTGTCGATTTTTTTTTTCTTTAATGAAATTAAGGATTCATATTCACTTAGGAGTTTCCAAAGCAAGCCCAAAGAGTGGAAATAAATTTGTGGCTATGAAACACGCCCACAAGACAAAGACATTTATGGCATACATTACATTAAAGGATGGATTTAAATTTCTCGAAAGGATTAAACTATATAACTAATTCATGGAAAATATGCAAATTTGTACCTTTATTTAAAAAATCTGTTAAGTATTAAACTTCAAATTATGTAATATCCTTATCATATTTGAAACCCATGGACATCGGTATCAATTTTAGTAATAAATTAAATCTGGCTTTCCAAAATAAATCATCAATAAAATTATGTTATCAATCAAGTTTATGTATTAGAAAGCACTGAAAATATTGTCTGAAGTAATTCTTTAAAAGTTTAAAACACTAATTTCATATACTTCCACGTAAATTTAAAGTCTGAACAACATGAATTACACAGGTATCCCATTAATGGTATGTGCCTATAAATCAGCGTAGAACATAATTCAAAATAAGATATTTTAAACTAAATGGATAATTACTGTATTAATACAAAATAAAAGTCAGATCGATATTAAGGAAAAGTCATAAAACTGAAAACTTAATTCTGAAAATAAACTAAATGGGGCAAATAAGACAGTTGTCACAAGAAAATTATAAGAACGCTAGCCAAAGAAACCTAGATACCGTAACAGAACAAGATACAGAATATTTTAAGCTAAATGGATAATTACTGTAATAATACGAAATAAAAGGCAGATCAAAATTCAGGAAAGTCATAAAACTGAAAACTTAATTCTGAAAATAAACTAAATGGGGCAAATAAGACAGTTGTCACAAGAAAATTATAAGAACGCTAGCCAAAGAAACCTAGATACCCCTAACAGAACAAAATACAAAGATTTACTGGTGAAGTGTAATTAAATGATCGAAATATTTCTAAAATCGAAATGAAAAATAGACACGAAATTGAAGCCAGATTGAAGCAATCTAATGACGTCTACAATTTAATATACACACGCGAGACAGGGAACGAAAAACAAACATTACATTTAAATGGAAACATCATAAAAGTCATAAAATATAATAATTATTAGTAGTTTGCATAATGCAAAAACAGAACTTAATTGATATAATACGATTAAAAACGTGAATTTTACCCACACAGTTAGTTTTTCAAAATACAATCATAAAAATGTAAAATAAAACTTACCAACAGAAATAAATACTTGTTGTATGAATACCTGCAACAATGCTTATTAAACGTATCTTTATTTTACTAAAATATTAACGAATACACAAATTAGATAAACTTTTAATAGATGACTGCATGTGTGCTTGTTGGAACAAGTACAGACAATGAACATTCCTCACTTTCAGACCTCAGACCATTTCACGAACATCAAATTGTGCCTAAATAGGCAAAATAATAAATAAATCAGATCCTGGTCAAGGTCACAACTAATTGTAACATCCTACATGGGCTAAAAGCTTCATTACTGAAAATGTGAAAACTATGAAGCTCCAATAAAGCTCTGTAATAGGGAAATCTAAAGTTTAGGGAAAAGTATAAAATAAACAAGGTATAGAGAGGAAAAAGAAAATATTTATTAATTTAAAATTTCTTATTAGTTTTACAATTAAATCTAAGGACTCTACAAGCTCTGTATCTCATTTGGTCTGGTTAGGACTTCATGAGATACACCGTCATGATTGCTAGGGCCAAATACCTAAGTCAGGAAAACATGACGGTACAAAAACCTGACGCCAAAGGTTAACCTGCACACACACACAAAAATAGAAATTAATATAATAAAATATTGATAATAGCATGATCATCTAGTGGTAAATTGGACAACATTATGATAAGCAATAACCCAAATCCTCTGAGGTAGGAGAAATGTTACAAAGTCTATGTCCGAAATATGTTCCAACAAACACAATAATATCAAAACCATTTGAATATTCTACACAAGGAGTTAAATGTGAAGTAATTAGAAAGCTTGATAACTAAAACATTAGACATTAGGACATTAGGACAAATAAGTGAATATTATTAAACACTCTAAAATTCTCAAACCTAAATAATAATAATATCTGCAGTGAATATTAGCTAGATGAAAGTAATATTTTAAATGTCAAACATTGTCTCTACAAAGATTAGATAACGCCTATAAAATGATCCAGATAAGTAAAAGAGATTACAAATTAGACTCTGTATATGATACCCCATATATGTCAAGTGTAGATTTAGAATGTAACAGCAGAAAATTAAGTTAAGATTATGAAGAGTAGTTTAAAAGATATAAATTGATAAAGTTGTAAAAATTGGATTTAAAGTTTATGAATTACCTTAATGATAAACGATTAAAACTAACTTATCAACTATAAACCACGCTTAGTCTTACATTACTAATACAGTGTTATTCTTGATTATTGTAAGAATAAAATAGCTGCCTATGATCAGCTATAAGCCGCTCGTATAATATATTAACCAAACGCACACGTCATTATGTTGGCCAATGTCTGAACGGTAGTCTCAGCGTGGACCGATTCTATACAATCCAGATTGGGTATTTAGAGTTGCAAACCGATGCAAAACCCTCGAGTATAACAATGGACTTGTATAGAATATCCGAACGCTAGGAATAGATCCGAAGATACAAATTCAGGGACTTGAGAATAAGAATATGACAATATGCCTCTCAAGACGTTAATGTGTAATATATATGTAAGCCGTATGATTAGATAAGTCCCATAGCGTTATGAGACAACCACTTATGTAATAGTATTCTATAAGAATACTCAGAAATATTATGTTTGATATAACATTATTGTGTCTTCAGCAAGCCGAGGCAAAGCTGAAGTGAACGCAGAAATAGCGATGAATCAGTACCTTAATACTAAACCACTTAAAACTAACTTATAACTAAATGACGCTTATGTATTATACTGTGTTGATGAACACACACATGACAATGGTAATGCCTGAACGAGAGTCTCAGCGTGGACCGATTCTATACTATCCATATTGGGTATTTAGTGTTGCAAACCGATGCAAAACCCTCAGGTAAGTCAACAGACTAGCATTGAGAATATCCAAACGCTAGGAATAGATCCGAAGATACAAATTCCGAGACTAAAATAAGAATGTGATAATTTTGTAATAATAATACTCTTTTCTAGAAGAGTCATATAATAATCTGGAGTCAATGTGGGCATGACAATGACGATGATAATGGAATCAGTTAGTTGAGATAGCAAGAATACGTATATAATATGTTGATTGGTATATCTTTTGAACACTTAATACAAGCACCGAATTATTGTTCAATATGAATTAACTTGTTTGCATGGCTACAAAGGTACCCCTTGTATATATTACCTCTTTGACATTTAGAGAAGGCAATTCAGAACCCGTAGTATTACAAATGAAAGAACCAAGTGTGACCATAGTACTGGGAATTGCACATCAATGCACAGTATTATTCAAGCTCCATGGTAGCAAGCCCAGCCCGAAAGCATGAGACAACTAAGTCAATAGTCTGTAAGATCGTTGAGCTTCGCACTTGCAGCCTCGCCCATATAGTATAAAAATTAGATTGTATGTAAATATATAATTGGGGTCTTTAACCACAAATGTTAGCAAACAAGGGTACAGATGTCTTATCGTATGCTATTTGGACGTCTTGCCAGAATAGTTCTAGCCAAGCGGTCCATTTCGCGAGTGTAAATAAATTACAAGCCCAAGCGATTCACCCTTTTCAAAGATCACGCGAGGGCATCGATCAAAGACGAAGTTCTACCATGAAACTCGTGGTCCCCTAACAAATTAGGTGACTTATGAGAACCTCGATCCCGGACGTAAGCAGAGTTCTAAATTTAATATTAATATTTCCATAATAGTTACTAGAACCACATCTCTCAACTAAACGAATCACATTATCAAAGATACGTAAGCCCAATTCCATTAATTACAACTTTATTGTTAAACGCGGTCAATTCCAATTCAAAATAATATATTTAGCATTTTAATCAATAAATCCGTGAATTTATACGTTCCGTTATATGATGTAAGTAGCTCAAATTATGCTTTAATTGACAGTAGGGTAATATATACTTAAATGTTTAGAATAAGTTTAAAATATTAAAATCTGGATCATTTTATAAGAGTCTCAAATCCATAACGCACACGTGATATACAGTTTATAATCATTGTAATGAATCACGCATTCATAGTTTCTAATATACTATTGATGGATCAACTATTTCTACTTAGTGACTTCAATTACTGCGTGATTCATTAGCAAAGAGCCGCGTCTAGATAAATCAAGTAAGTGGATGCACTGATCATAGCCCAATATTTATGACATTAAATATAAGATATTAAATAGCAGTGCGTTGTCAATCTAGAACTTGTAAACAGCAATATAATTATGTATTATATTAGATTCTCAATCACGATTGACAACTAAAATATCAACTGCAGTTATATGTCGTACGGTAGATGTTAAATCTGTAATACCCTTAATTCTAAATGAAACGTATATCCGCTCGAATGGACGATAATAATGTATGGAATAACAGTGTAGACCCAACACGTAGCACGTGAGCAGTGACGCAGAGATGCAGACGCTGTATATGGCACCCTTATGAATGGAGTAGCAGGGCCGACCCAACACGAAGCACGCGTGTAGCGGTGTCGTGATGTCGTCTGTACATGGCGCCCTCTCTCTCGTATGCACGAAACACCGGAAAGTAGAAAAGATTATGTTTATAAGGGGTATTCATAAGAAGTTAATAATTTTGATTACGGATTATAATTGAACGGAATAATAGAAGAATACTAAAAGAGTAATTCAAATACTAAAACTAATCAAGCAATTATTGCCCATGAAATATTCTGTTTAATCGATAATTATTCCAATAAAGTATAAACTCTAAATAATTAACCAATAATTCATTAAATAGTGGTATTCAATTAAAATAGATCCTAGCCCGCTCTCCGTAACATTAATATAATATATTTAAGTTTAGAATTATTTTTCAATATGGCACACCCTTAATTTGGAGGGTAGATTTTCCTATCTATTAAATAAACCAGAAGCAACACACCAGTTCAACGGAGTCCTGTCAAGACAAAATGGCTGACGCCTTTGAGCATCACTTGCGACCGACGAAGTATTAGATGCTGATGTAACTGCAGGTACTAAGCAGTTCCCGTAGTGTTGACTCCGCATTTCCACACCCTTCATCCCTGGATGATATGGCCTCTCGCCGATGGACATGAACCGGAAATGAGAAATATTTATTTAGTTACCTACCAACATTTATACACTGTACAATATGATGAGAGCTATAATCTAATACGGAAAGCAGCCATCCTAACATCTTCGCTGCGGCAATTACCTTAGCTCACAACTAACCATACTTTGTAAGGGATCGGAAGACCCCCAACCTCCAACCGCAGTGAACGTATTAAATATAATAGTGTGCTAAAATAATACCACAAGCTCTCAGCGGAGTAGAATGGCACTGAATTCAAACCAAATTTAAGGGAAACACTATATCTAATAATCAAATATTAATGAATCAAAGTATTTGTAAAACACCATTATAAAACAGTTTATTTAATTATTCACTTTGTAAGTATCATATTTTAACACTGATGCAATAGGCTTAACTCGTAACTAACCACACCTTCTAAGAGGTCGAAAGACCCCTACCGCATTGAACGTGTTAACACGTGGCGCATCTATACAACCTACATGAACCAATGCTGCGCGCTCCACTAGTCTACTACTGTCGACCAAAGAATACGGCAACCTAATAATTAATACAGAAAATATTTAGATAAACATGTTACGTTATTAAAATGTCACACGATTATCTTCGTATTGCCGTTACGCTGAACATTATAAACCAAGTTAAGTAAATTAAATCAACCGGACACACGCACGACCACAAGCAATGATTTATCATTATATTCCTGTCATAGATTGCAATTTAAGATCCAATCTGCATGAAAACCATCCAGACACGGGCCCTGTATCCAGACACTCCCACACAAGCCGGACCCCAACTACAAGCTAAAACTAATTCATTAAATTAATATTAAATAACTTACGTTCGCCCTTATGTCGGTTTGCCGTAAACTTATAGTAGTCACTAATCAACCAGTACTATTCGTTACCACTTAGTAATTCTATAAAGCATTGTCGAAAGTATGTCGGAATAATAACTATTCAATATTTAGACTATGAATAAACACGATTAGCACAATTGAACACGCATAATAGAAACTAGATATTCGGGCACGCCCATCTGCAAAGAACAACGTATCAATTTAATTTTCAACAGAATCTGAATCTACCCACTTTCTAACATATATCGCTAGAATCCCGTATGATTCGATGCACCTATTATTCTACAAATCACAAAGCAATTCCTATAAATATAAAGTATGCCAGAGGCGACGTACCATATCCATGTGGTGCATCCTTTGTGCGCCCAAATGCCGGGTGGTACCGCATTTCTATCTTCGAATCACGCCCAGGAATGGTGTTACTCGCCCTATGCCTCCGCTGCCGTAAAGCCTGCCTGCTATATCTGTGAACAATTCTAGACACGATATGCCTTACGAACTAAACTCACTGACTTCCTTACGACTCGACGCTCTGCCGACGAAAAGCCTCGAATACCTGTTACACTCCCTTAAGTCAGATTCTCTCAACTCTCATTCTCAATCCCTCAATTGTTCGTTCATTCGACGTCTTTGAATCACCTCATACTGAACATCTTTTACCATTGGCTAACAACAAACTAGCTCGAATCTCATTGGTTGAAATTCTACCCGCTCTGTTTAATTCCATAGTATCCTGAATGAAAACACTGACGTACAATTGTAGGTCACGTGGTACGCGGCGACGTCATGATATTTTAAATCGAACGCCTACAAAAAGAATCAAAGCAAAGAATTATCTTCAATTGATGTCGATACGTTACAATCGCCCTTAGTATATTTACGGAGTTTACCGGAGTAATAATACTAACAATAGAATAGACATCAAGAATAGATAATTAGAGCACTTAGATCATGACAAAGTAACGAAACCACTCTTTGAAATAACTTTAAATAAATCGAGCCTCGATTATCCTGAATCACAAATAACGTGTAAAAGAAGAGAATATAAAAGACGTTTATATGATATTATCTTTAATTTTATGAAGTCAAGACAAAAATAAAACTACGTTATTTTATTAATCAAGTTACTATTATCATACTGAATGCAACTTGCGAATCCACCTAAATGGACGGTTTCTAAAACAAAAAGAACTGGGCAAAGTAACGTACCTATTACTTCTTGCAGAATATGGCTGGTTTCAACACGCTAACATTTTATATTTATGATCAAACTCCTTGTCATTAAACAAATATTAAATAACCGCGTAAATAACTACAATTAAGAACGTTAGAAACTATAAAACACATCAAATGATGTTCCGAAATAACAGCAACAATAACTATTAATGAACCATAATAATGAATCCTGATTGTGTTCTCAAAACTACAGTGACTTATCTACAACCAACACAACGAGAACTCGACAAACTAAAATGGATGGATGGAAATGGAATCAAACAATTAAATATGTAGATTTTATCTCTTAAAAAACCTTGGAGGTCAACTGTCTCAGAGTAACCCGACGTCCACCTTTGACAGCTTTAATGTAAGCTGGCGGAAAAAGAATTTCCATGTAATAAATGCTCAGGAAACTGATAAAACAATGTTTATAAACAATACATACAAACCACACGAAATCCCTACTGTAAAAGCATTTTGGATCATGTCATAACAACGAAGGGAATGAATTAATCGAAATGACTCAATTTGCTCATATCATTACCTGTTAAGAGTTTAGACTAACCATTTATATACCTAAGTATAAAACTGTAGAATGAAAAAATCTAAATTAAAAGCAAATGAAGGGTAAAGTAATAAAACTAAAATGTGCAAAGAAGTTCGTGATTCAAATTAAATTTATAATTACTTATCTGTATAATCTAATAAAGGGCCTAACTAGATGCAGTATGAATTTAAAGATAAATATACCCAATCAACCTTTATTGGAATTAATAAAAAATAGGACTACGTGTAAGTTGAAACAAATATGTAGCATCAAACATCAAAATTCAGTAGATTAATCATGATTCCAATGTAAAATTAACCCTTAAAGAACATGAAAGTTGATAATTATCTATCAATTTAACTTAAATAAGACAGTAATGCTTCCTACAAACGCGAAACTAATTGTGAATATTTATAGTATTGGCACTCATTCAATGAATCAATTAGAGATCCATTCCTACTAAAAGCAATATGTAATCATAACACATGGTTATCAGGGAACCTATTCAACAATACCCTACTCAAACATATTAAACGGCACAAGAGTGACAATTTCAACCGCTAGATTTTTGAACATGTAACTCACGATATTTAAATATTACACAGGTGTATAAAAGCCACCCTGGTAGACCACTACAGAAACAACAAATAAATCATTAAGAGGAGCCAGTTATAGTCACTAAACTCTTATTTCATAATTTCAAAGACAAAATATATTATTTTAGTTTAACTTGAATATTTGATAAGTAAATATTAAATTACCCCCAACGCCAATGCAAAGATACAATGAACCCTATAACGATGCATATTTATTTAAAATAATTTAGTACTAGAATTTCATACTCACTCCATTATTTATGTTAATTTTAATACTTTACTTATTCCTAAGTGACACATAAATTAAATTTCTGGGAATAAATATCTATAACCTGAAGTCAAAATTAATAAGCTTTCGCTACATAAGTAAATCCATGTAATAAGAATTAAATTTAATCAGTTAATATAGTGGTTGTTTAAATAACACCTATTTCAACCATCAAATCTGAAATTGCTAAATAGTAACTACATAGACAATTTAAATTAATAATATAACCCGCTGCAATGTATAGTAATTTAATAAGTTATCAGGCAGGATCCTGTTACTCTGAATATGAAAATAAGGCTTGTAGAACTCTTTGAATGAATTATTTAAAAATCTAAAAGTCTACCAGAAGCTCAAAACAAATTGGAAAAGTAAATATTAACATAAGAAAAGTAAATTATCAAGTGTACAAATCAAAATTCTACGGAACCAACGATGCTTCGAAATAGAAGACTACAGACATTACAAATTCGCTTCTTTAATTAAACGAATATTTGCAAATTTTGTCTAAATCATGTACCTATACACCAAGGAATACAATTTATTCTACAATTGAGTTTTGACTATTTAACTCAACTTGGTATAATATAAATATTAAGTCAATAATAAATAGTAACTGCTCATTCTTATAAAAGGAAACAATAAATTTACTTTCAACCTGAAATCAAACAAAAGGAATAAACTCAAAAAAGAGAACAACATTTTTTTTTGAAAACGAAATAAAACATCACTAACAGCCCAATGTAACAAGAATTGTGTCGATTTTTTTTTTCTTTAATGAAATTAAGGATTCATATTCACTTAGGAGTTTCCAAAGCAAGCCCAAAGAGTGGAAATAAATTTGTGGCTATGAAACACGCCCACAAGACAAAGACATTTATGGCATACATTACATTAAAGGATGGATTTAAATTTCTCGAAAGGATTAAACTATATAACTAATTCATGGAAAATATGCAAATTTGTACCTTTATTTAAAAAATCTGTTAAGTATTAAACTTCAAATTATGTAATATCCTTATCATATTTGAAACCCATGGACATCGGTATCAATTTTAGTAATAAATTAAATCTGGCTTTCCAAAATAAATCATCAATAAAATTATGTTATCAATCAAGTTTATGTATTAGAAAGCACTGAAAATATTGTCTGAAGTAATTCTTTAAAAGTTTAAAACACTAATTTCATATACTTCCACGTAAATTTAAAGTCTGAACAACATGAATTACACAGGTATCCCATTAATGGTATGTGCCTATAAATCAGCGTAGAACATAATTCAAAATAAGATATTTTAAACTAAATGGATAATTACTGTATTAATACAAAATAAAAGTCAGATCGATATTAAGGAAAAGTCATAAAACTGAAAACTTAATTCTGAAAATAAACTAAATGGGGCAAATAAGACAGTTGTCACAAGAAAATTATAAGAACGCTAGCCAAAGAAACCTAGATACCCCTAACAGAACAAAATACAAAGATTTACTGGTGAAGTGTAATTAAATGATCGAAATATTTCTAAAATCGAAATGAAAAATAGACACGAAATTGAAGCCAGATTGAAGCAATCTAATGACGTCTACAATTTAATATACACACGCGAGACAGGGAACGAAAAACAAACATTACATTTAAATGGAAACATCATAAAAGTCATAAAATATAATAATTATTAGTAGTTTGCATAATGCAAAAACAGAACTTAATTGATATAATACGATTAAAAACGTGAATTTTACCCACACAGTTAGTTTTTCAAAATACAATCATAAAAATGTAAAATAAAACTTACCAACAGAAATAAATACTTGTTGTATGAATACCTGCAACAATGCTTATTAAACGTATCTTTATTTTACTAAAATATTAACGAATACACAAATTAGATAAACTTTTAATAGATGACTGCATGTGTGCTTGTTGGAACAAGTACAGACAATGAACATTCCTCACTTTCAGACCTCAGACCATTTCACGAACATCAAATTGTGCCTAAATAGGCAAAATAATAAATAAATCAGATCCTGGTCAAGGTCACAACTAATTGTAACATCCTACATGGGCTAAAAGCTTCATTACTGAAAATGTGAAAACTATGAAGCTCCAATAAAGCTCTGTAATAGGGAAATCTAAAGTTTAGGGAAAAGTATAAAATAAACAAGGTATAGAGAGGAAAAAGAAAATATTTATTAATTTAAAATTTCTTATTAGTTTTACAATTAAATCTAAGGACTCTACAAGCTCTGTATCTCATTTGGTCTGGTTAGGACTTCATGAGATACACCGTCATGATTGCTAGGGCCAAATACCTAAGTCAGGAAAACATGACGGTACAAAAACCTGACGCCAAAGGTTAACCTGCACACACACACAAAAATAGAAATTAATATAATAAAATATTGATAATAGCATGATCATCTAGTGGTAAATTGGACAACATTATGATAAGCAATAACCCAAATCCTCTGAGGTAGGAGAAATGTTACAAAGTCTATGTCCGAAATATGTTCCAACAAACACAATAATATCAAAACCATTTGAATATTCTACACAAGGAGTTAAATGTGAAGTAATTAGAAAGCTTGATAACTAAAACATTAGACATTAGGACATTAGGACAAATAAGTGAATATTATTAAACACTCTAAAATTCTCAAACCTAAATAATAATAATATCTGCAGTGAATATTAGCTAGATGAAAGTAATATTTTAAATGTCAAACATTGTCTCTACAAAGATTAGATAACGCCTATAAAATGATCCAGATAAGTAAAAGAGATTACAAATTAGACTCTGTATATGATACCCCATATATGTCAAGTGTAGATTTAGAATGTAACAGCAGAAAATTAAGTTAAGATTATGAAGAGTAGTTTAAAAGATATAAATTGATAAAGTTGTAAAAATTGGATTTAAAGTTTATGAATTACCTTAATGATAAACGATTAAAACTAACTTATCAACTATAAACCACGCTTAGTCTTACATTACTAATACAGTGTTATTCTTGATTATTGTAAGAATAAAATAGCTGCCTATGATCAGCTATAAGCCGCTCGTATAATATATTAACCAAACGCACACGTCATTATGTTGGCCAATGTCTGAACGGTAGTCTCAGCGTGGACCGATTCTATACAATCCAGATTGGGTATTTAGAGTTGCAAACCGATGCAAAACCCTCGAGTATAACAATGGACTTGTATAGAATATCCGAACGCTAGGAATAGATCCGAAGATACAAATTCAGGGACTTGAGAATAAGAATATGACAATATGCCTCTCAAGACGTTAATGTGTAATATATATGTAAGCCGTATGATTAGATAAGTCCCATAGCGTTATGAGACAACCACTTATGTAATAGTATTCTATAAGAATACTCAGAAATATTATGTTTGATATAACATTATTGTGTCTTCAGCAAGCCGAGGCAAAGCTGAAGTGAACGCAGAAATAGCGATGAATCAGTACCTTAATACTAAACCACTTAAAACTAACTTATAACTAAATGACGCTTATGTATTATACTGTGTTGATGAACACACACATGACAATGGTAATGCCTGAACGAGAGTCTCAGCGTGGACCGATTCTATACTATCCATATTGGGTATTTAGTGTTGCAAACCGATGCAAAACCCTCAGGTAAGTCAACAGACTAGCATTGAGAATATCCAAACGCTAGGAATAGATCCGAAGATACAAATTCCGAGACTAAAATAAGAATGTGATAATTTTGTAATAATAATACTCTTTTCTAGAAGAGTCATATAATAATCTGGAGTCAATGTGGGCATGACAATGACGATGATAATGGAATCAGTTAGTTGAGATAGCAAGAATACGTATATAATATGTTGATTGGTATATCTTTTGAACACTTAATACAAGCACCGAATTATTGTTCAATATGAATTAACTTGTTTGCATGGCTACAAAGGTACCCCTTGTATATATTACCTCTTTGACATTTAGAGAAGGCAATTCAGAACCCGTAGTATTACAAATGAAAGAACCAAGTGTGACCATAGTACTGGGAATTGCACATCAATGCACAGTATTATTCAAGCTCCATGGTAGCAAGCCCAGCCCGAAAGCATGAGACAACTAAGTCAATAGTCTGTAAGATCGTTGAGCTTCGCACTTGCAGCCTCGCCCATATAGTATAAAAATTAGATTGTATGTAAATATATAATTGGGGTCTTTAACCACAAATGTTAGCAAACAAGGGTACAGATGTCTTATCGTATGCTATTTGGACGTCTTGCCAGAATAGTTCTAGCCAAGCGGTCCATTTCGCGAGTGTAAATAAATTACAAGCCCAAGCGATTCACCCTTTTCAAAGATCACGCGAGGGCATCGATCAAAGACGAAGTTCTACCATGAAACTCGTGGTCCCCTAACAAATTAGGTGACTTATGAGAACCTCGATCCCGGACGTAAGCAGAGTTCTAAATTTAATATTAATATTTCCATAATAGTTACTAGAACCACATCTCTCAACTAAACGAATCACATTATCAAAGATACGTAAGCCCAATTCCATTAATTACAACTTTATTGTTAAACGCGGTCAATTCCAATTCAAAATAATATATTTAGCATTTTAATCAATAAATCCGTGAATTTATACGTTCCGTTATATGATGTAAGTAGCTCAAATTATGCTTTAATTGACAGTAGGGTAATATATACTTAAATGTTTAGAATAAGTTTAAAATATTAAAATCTGGATCATTTTATAAGAGTCTCAAATCCATAACGCACACGTGATATACAGTTTATAATCATTGTAATGAATCACGCATTCATAGTTTCTAATATACTATTGATGGATCAACTATTTCTACTTAGTGACTTCAATTACTGCGTGATTCATTAGCAAAGAGCCGCGTCTAGATAAATCAAGTAAGTGGATGCACTGATCATAGCCCAATATTTATGACATTAAATATAAGATATTAAATAGCAGTGCGTTGTCAATCTAGAACTTGTAAACAGCAATATAATTATGTATTATATTAGATTCTCAATCACGATTGACAACTAAAATATCAACTGCAGTTATATGTCGTACGGTAGATGTTAAATCTGTAATACCCTTAATTCTAAATGAAACGTATATCCGCTCGAATGGACGATAATAATGTATGGAATAACAGTGTAGACCCAACACGTAGCACGTGAGCAGTGACGCAGAGATGCAGACGCTGTATATGGCACCCTTATGAATGGAGTAGCAGGGCCGACCCAACACGAAGCACGCGTGTAGCGGTGTCGTGATGTCGTCTGTACATGGCGCCCTCTCTCTCGTATGCACGAAACACCGGAAAGTAGAAAAGATTATGTTTATAAGGGGTATTCATAAGAAGTTAATAATTTTGATTACGGATTATAATTGAACGGAATAATAGAAGAATACTAAAAGAGTAATTCAAATACTAAAACTAATCAAGCAATTATTGCCCATGAAATATTCTGTTTAATCGATAATTATTCCAATAAAGTATAAACTCTAAATAATTAACCAATAATTCATTAAATAGTGGTATTCAATTAAAATAGATCCTAGCCCGCTCTCCGTAACATTAATATAATATATTTAAGTTTAGAATTATTTTTCAATATGGCACACCCTTAATTTGGAGGGTAGATTTTCCTATCTATTAAATAAACCAGAAGCAACACACCAGTTCAACGGAGTCCTGTCAAGACAAAATGGCTGACGCCTTTGAGCATCACTTGCGACCGACGAAGTATTAGATGCTGATGTAACTGCAGGTACTAAGCAGTTCCCGTAGTGTTGACTCCGCATTTCCACACCCTTCATCCCTGGATGATATGGCCTCTCGCCGATGGACATGAACCGGAAATGAGAAATATTTATTTAGTTACCTACCAACATTTATACACTGTACAATATGATGAGAGCTATAATCTAATACGGAAAGCAGCCATCCTAACATCTTCGCTGCGGCAATTACCTTAGCTCACAACTAACCATACTTTGTAAGGGATCGGAAGACCCCCAACCTCCAACCGCAGTGAACGTATTAAATATAATAGTGTGCTAAAATAATACCACAAGCTCTCAGCGGAGTAGAATGGCACTGAATTCAAACCAAATTTAAGGGAAACACTATATCTAATAATCAAATATTAATGAATCAAAGTATTTGTAAAACACCATTATAAAACAGTTTATTTAATTATTCACTTTGTAAGTATCATATTTTAACACTGATGCAATAGGCTTAACTCGTAACTAACCACACCTTCTAAGAGGTCGAAAGACCCCTACCGCATTGAACGTGTTAACACGTGGCGCATCTATACAACCTACATGAACCAATGCTGCGCGCTCCACTAGTCTACTACTGTCGACCAAAGAATACGGCAACCTAATAATTAATACAGAAAATATTTAGATAAACATGTTACGTTATTAAAATGTCACACGATTATCTTCGTATTGCCGTTACGCTGAACATTATAAACCAAGTTAAGTAAATTAAATCAACCGGACACACGCACGACCACAAGCAATGATTTATCATTATATTCCTGTCATAGATTGCAATTTAAGATCCAATCTGCATGAAAACCATCCAGACACGGGCCCTGTATCCAGACACTCCCACACAAGCCGGACCCCAACTACAAGCTAAAACTAATTCATTAAATTAATATTAAATAACTTACGTTCGCCCTTATGTCGGTTTGCCGTAAACTTATAGTAGTCACTAATCAACCAGTACTATTCGTTACCACTTAGTAATTCTATAAAGCATTGTCGAAAGTATGTCGGAATAATAACTATTCAATATTTAGACTATGAATAAACACGATTAGCACAATTGAACACGCATAATAGAAACTAGATATTCGGGCACGCCCATCTGCAAAGAACAACGTATCAATTTAATTTTCAACAGAATCTGAATCTACCCACTTTCTAACATATATCGCTAGAATCCCGTATGATTCGATGCACCTATTATTCTACAAATCACAAAGCAATTCCTATAAATATAAAGTATGCCAGAGGCGACGTACCATATCCATGTGGTGCATCCTTTGTGCGCCCAAATGCCGGGTGGTACCGCATTTCTATCTTCGAATCACGCCCAGGAATGGTGTTACTCGCCCTATGCCTCCGCTGCCGTAAAGCCTGCCTGCTATATCTGTGAACAATTCTAGACACGATATGCCTTACGAACTAAACTCACTGACTTCCTTACGACTCGACGCTCTGCCGACGAAAAGCCTCGAATACCTGTTACACTCCTTTAAGTCAGATTCTCTCAACTCTCATTCTCAATCCCTCAATTGTTCGTTCATTCGACGTCTTTGAATCACCTCATACTGAACATCTTTTACCATTGGCTAACAACAAACTAGCTCGAATCTCATTGGTTGAAATTCTACCCGCTCTGTTTAATTCCATAGTATCCTGAATGAAAACACTGACGTACAATTGTAGGTCACGTGGTACGCGGCGACGTCATGATATTTTAAATCGAACGCCTACAAAAAGAATCAAAGCAAAGAATTATCTTCAATTGATGTCGATACGTTACAGGTTCAACATGCGGCTCTTCGGTGCATTTTTTTGCGTGATCACCTATCAGGGTGGGTTTACACTAAGATGAATATAGATGTCAGCATCGCGATAACCCATTTGGCGGCGTTGGCATTGTGGGGTCTATGTTCTTCGATCATTAGACCTTCTATTTCAGTTATAATATAAGTTGTTAGGTAAAATATTTGGGATGTATGTTGCTTCAACTCGAGAGTGTGATTTTATACACTTGGCTATCTTTTGTTGGGCACCTTTGAGAGAGCCAGATAGCAAAGTGTGTAAAATGGTTATGACGATGTGCGCAAGTAATATGCTCGTATGTAATTTCCCGACCGGATAATGAATTGAAATAGGCATTATTCTTGCATCACATCAACACCCCGCAGGAAGCGATAAGGCCCGTACAGGGACAATTATACTTGACCTAAATATAAGTGGGTTTTATCCCGGCTGACTCATCAACGCAGAGCCGAAACTACTGAATGTATTATGTAACCTTTAAACCTTTTACCCTACTCATTGAAATAAAAGGTGCTAGGTACCCCACTGATCTCTTTGAAGTCGGTGCCAAGTCAACACATGCATATTTTAGGGTTAGTAAATATCCTTCAAAATATTATGAAGTGTACGTAATACTATTCAGTTTTAGTTATTATTTGGCTTGACACTAACTTCAATGAGATCAGTAGCTACTAATATTTTATTTCAATGAGTAGGGTAAAAGGTTTAAAGTTAAGTAAGTAAACACTTTATTGTACACGCAAAACATATAAATCACAATTGTAACAAAATTAAAGTAATGTACAAAGGCGAACTTATCCCTGCAAGAGATCTCTTCCAGTTAACCTTTGAGCAATTGAGAGGATAAGTATATTAAGAGAATAGACAGAAAATAACTCCGTAGATAACACCAGACGTTTACGAAGCCGAGTGTACCGAAGCGCAGTCCCACTGTACCAAACAGCGGGGATTCCCGGTCAGCAGCACAGGGAGGGAGGCACTCCCGAGCCGCTGACAGGATGTCGTGTTTATGGTTCTGGGAAGTACTGCCGTGCCGGCGGGAGACTGATTCATTCATTCCAAGTTTTATGATTCGATTATGCTAATTTGAAAGTCGTAAAAATTTTGTAGTTCTATTGTTATTTCCATCCTCATAGATGTATGCTCAAAGATACCGAATGCAGGGACCTTATTAATTTATTGCAAGTTTTACGACTTTCGATTAAGCCGATTTAAAAATCATAAAACGTTTAATGTCCTCTTGTCTACACCATCATTGCGACATCATATTTGAGCGCAATAACGCGCTTTTCAGTTGTGTTCTTCGGATAATTTCGCGGCAATTTGTGACAGTTTTGTGAAGACTGCGGGTTTTCCTGAAAGGAGATTTCAATATTTTCAATACATATATATTCGGATGGAATTGTATGGATTCTAAAACCGTTAACTTTTTAAATAAAAAACCAAGGTTGTGTTCGCCAATGCAAATGCGTGTATGAACCGCTACGTAATTATGATACTATTATGTAAAAAATATGGGATGGGGGCCCTCCATACATGTATTTTCGATGTACATAAACGTGTGGGCTATCAATAGAAAGGTCTTTGAAAATGATATAAAGGTTTCTGAGACAATTTTTATTTAAGCGAAACGTTTTCGAGATATCCGCTCTCAAAGTTGTAAAAAGTGTGTCCCCCTTCCTCTATTTTTTAAAGTATGCGGTATAAAATTAAAAAAAAAATGCATGTATGTAAATCATCATCATCATCATCAGCCTATGTTAGTCCACTGCTGGTCGTAGGCCTCTCCTATTAGCTATGCGTATAGACACATTAGGAGGTACGTAAATGCCCATAATCGCCACGCTGGGCAAGCGGATTGGCGATCGCAGTAATGTGTCTACTATGATGACGCTGCTGCCCATCACCAATCGTTTATTGATTTATTGGTTTAATGGTAAGTGACACTTCAATCCCTTAGTCGACTCTTACGACACCCGCAGGAGGAGTTGGGGTGGTGACAAATGTATTCTTACTGCCGTCACCACACGGCTAAGTGTATGTTAATACATAAACTCTTTCAACGATTTTGTGTTTGATTAAGTTATTTGACTATATATTACATGTATATATTCTTTGCACTGTGTTTAATTATATACTTTAGTTTTTATTTAGTTAATAAATGCCAACTATTTAAGAAAAACTAAATTTAATACAATTCCCATAGATACTGTATTTTAGGCATATTGAGTAAGTGATTTTTTGGTTTTAAATTAATTAGACTTTTAGACACTTTAGAAATACGAGTACCTACTATATTAGCAGTCCTAGGGTAATAGAGTACTCGTACCTCAAATGGTTAAAAAAATGACGTATTGCCCGAGTATTAAATTGAATATCTGAAAATAATGTCTAGACATTTTGTATGAAAATACATCCACAGCACAGGTTTCGTGTCTAGGTAGACATTAGAATTAATTACATATATCTATGTATGTTTACGACTACGAGTGTCGTAAACGCTGTGTAAATGTATTACTTATAGCGAGATTTGACTCCACGGTCAAACTTATTAATAGGGCTACGCTAGGCCTAGGCTAGGTTGAAAGTAACTTTCAACTGCACAATTTTGTAAACTTAATATGTCGTCCATTAAATACAAAAGCGACACAACTCAAAAACCGTGAAAAATAATTTTATTGCAAAAACGACATTATAAGCACTAATATTTTACGTGACACTAAGACACCTGTCGATTTGACGTTAGAAAGTATCAAAATTATGCAGGTGCCCTTTTTGCACTATCACTCTTTCGAGACTAACTTCAGTGCTAAACTGCCATTTTGTCAGTTGCGACTCGATCGTCGACCAAAACGCACGACATTTTTGTGAAAAAGTGCCATGAAACGAAAAAATAAGTGATTACGTTAAAAAATATGTAAGCAAAAGTGCCATATTTGTAGATGTGGCCGTTTTGAATAAAATAAATACGTAAATATTATGTTTCTTTATATAAAAAGGAGTCGCAAAACGGAATGTGGCAGCTTTAATTTTAAAATATCCTCTTAAATTTGTGTTTCAGCCTATGAAAGTAAAACTACTTGTAATAGTTTACCATTTTTATTTATGGATAAGTACAATCGAGAGGTTCTTTTTAGGTCTAGGACACGTGCGGCGGCTTCAGTGGTTAGAAGGAAAGAGAGAGTTGTGGGCTCGGTGCTCCGCTTTTTGTGGTGTCGAGTGCGCGCAACCTGGGCGCTGTCGTCGCGCTCTGGGAGCCCTCTCATTCGCTACCGACGGTCGTCTGGATTGGTCAACGCCGGTGCCAATGTTACCAGGCGTTAACATACTCCGGGGCGCTGAAAGAGTATCTTTCAGGAATCCCTTTCTTGCATAGGTAACGGGCATATTCTGTTGAGTGCTCGCTTGACGAGCCCCCTGGCAGTGTTGAGGTCCGCGACACGCGGCACGCCATCCTTGCCGGGGTATAGCTTGACTACCCTGCCCATGCGCCACAGCAGCGGTGGTAAGCCTTCCTCTTTGATGAGCACCAGCTCTCCCAGGCGTAGATCGCGTTGTCTTTCGCGCCACTTGTAGCGTTGCTGTTGTAGAGACACGAACTCCGACGACCACCGCTTCCAGAAGTGTTGACGCAGCTGCTCCAGCTTGAGGTAGCGGTCCAGGCGTTGTGGGTTCCGGTCTTCAAGTGGCGGTGACGGCAGCGACTCGAGCGCCCTAAAAACCAGAAAGTGCCCGGGAGTAAGGGGGTCTAAGTCATTGGGGGAGGAGGATAGTGGACAGAGTGGTCTACTGTTCAATATTGCCTCTACTTGACTAAACAAGGATGACAGCTCTTCAAATGTGAGATGAGTAGTACCTAATACTCTTTTTAGATGAAATTTAGCACTTTTGATACCGGCCTCAGCATAGCCGTTAAAGTTAGGAGCGTAAGCTGGCGCAAATTTAAATTTAATACCTTGACCAGCTGCAAAATCAGATATATCATTTTGATATAGTTTATAAAAGCCATTAATCTCTTTAGCTGCAGCTACAAAGTTTCTACCGTTATCACAGAACAACTCCGCGGGCTTACCGCGTCGGGCGATAAATCTGCGAAGTGCAAGCATAAATGAATCTTTAGACAGGTCGCTTACAGCTTCTAAATGTACACATTTATATCTTAGACATATAAATAGACACATATAACATTTGGTAATTTTACATCCACGTCCGCGGCGATCGGTTATGAAATAGGGACCAGCTAGGTCAAGCGCAGTTGACGTGAATGGAAAATCAGTGTTTGTGCGTTGTTCGGGTAAGTTGCCCATAATATTTTTTAAAGTTTGACCAGAAATACGCCCACAAGTGACACAATTGCGGGCCGTGCTTCTTGCGAGATGTCTGCCTCCGATCGGCCATATAATGTCTCGAACTGAACATAATAACAACTGTGGCCCTGCATGTAAGAGACGTATGTGTTCATGTGTAAAAATGAGTCTGGTTAGTGTGTGTTTAGCACGTAATAACATGGGATGCTTCTGGTCGTAGCTACGATCAGAAGCCTCCAGCCTCCCCCCGACTCTCAAGATGCCTTGAGAGTCAAGGAACGGAGACAGAGTTGTGATATGTGATTTAGGGCTCAACCTGTGACCTTTGTGCATCGTTTCTATTTCAGACGTAAACGACTGTTGTTGAGCAATTTTGACTAAAGTATGTAGCGAGTCTGCGAGTTCCTGTGCCGACAGCGATCCCGTAAGTTTAGGTAATCTAGGTTTACAGTTATTAATGAAACGGCGCACATAAGCCATGGCGTGTTGTAATCTTTTATATTTTGAAAACCTATCAAAATCAATGATCGATGGCTCAGGTTCTAAAGTTGTAAGCATAGAAGTTACCTTGATTTCAGGCAAGACCTCCGGAGGCACAGAGTTCAAGTCTGGCCACTCAGCTTCAGGTTTTAGTAGGAACTCGGGGCCATGCCACCAAAGAGCGGCTCCAGAGACATGTTGTGGGTCTACGCCACGGGTTGCGAGGTCACTTGGATTTTCTTTGGTAGGTACATGTCTCCAGGTAGCTCCTGGGGTGAGACTGGCTATAGCTGCCACTCTGTTGGCCACAAAGGTCTTTAATTTGCTAATGTCAGTTTTTAGCCAAGCCAGGCAGCAGCTAGAGTCAGTCCAGAATATTGCACGAGAGACAGGACGTCTCCAGGCTCTTACTACAGCTGCGTAAGTTCGCGCAGCTAACAAGCAACCTGACAATTCAAGTCGTGGTATGCTGGTTCTCTTGATTGGAGCAATTCTGTCTCTCGCACACAGTAGGTGTACTTGTTGTTCACCCGAGCCTGAAATTGTTTTAACATAAATGCAGGCTGCATACGCAGTTTCTGCTGCATCAGAAAAGCAGTGTAATTCTATTGTGGAGGGTGCATCGCACAACACAAATCTAGGTATACTAAGCATTTTTATATGATGTAAGTTTTTAATGAATCGCGTCCAGATTCGCTGGATTTCTGGTGAAACCGGTTCGTCCCAATCTTTGCCTTCTTTCCATAAGGTTTGCAGTAATATTTTAGGTTTAACTGTGCACAGACTTAACAGGCCTAAGGGATCAAAGACTTGGAACGTTTTTGATAATATTGATCTCTTTGTAACCTTTTCATCAGATTCATAAGGCTTAATTGCATAGTTTAGAATATCTTGGCTGGGCAGCCAGCCCTGTCCAAGTGTTTGACAAGATTGGCTCAATGCCAAATGATCATTTTGATTAATGGAATCAGAACTTAATAACTCGTTTGAATTCGAGCGGTATTTACGTAGGTTAAAGCAACCGGCGGTTAGGACCTTTGATACCTCGGCCTGTATATGAAGCAGTTCCTTTACAGAATCTGCGCCTGTCAGTAAGTCATCGCAATAAAAATCATTTTGTATTATAGTCTTAACTAATGTATCCTTGCTCTCAGCCCCTAACTGCCACAAACAACGCGCCGCTAACCAGCTGGAAGAGGCGAAGCCATACGTTACAGTATTTAAGGTCAAAGAACGAATAGGTAGGTGCTCGTTTTCACGCCACAAAATGACTTGCAAGTGTCTATCTGCTTCATTAATTAAGATTTGACGATATTGTTTTTCTATATCAGACGACAGCACATATCTATACTGTCGAAATCTAAGCAATATGTCAAATAACGAGTTTTGTATGTTAGGTCCTACCATCTGGATATCATTAATAGAATAACCAGAGGAGGTTGGGCAGCTGCCATGAAAGACTGCCCTTAATCGTGTAGATTCACTGTCCTTCATCACTGGGTGATGAGGGACGTGATAAGCATTGTAACATTGCTTAGATTCCGACAGATGACCTAAACTTTCATATTCGTTAATGAAATCAGTATACATTTTTTTAAGTTCAGGTTGTTTACTGAAACGTCTCTCTAAGTTGAATAGGCGTTTTTTAGCAATGTTAAATGTGTTGCCTAGGCAGTCGGGCGTATCCTTTAAAGGTAGACGCACTACAAACCTGCCATCAGATTGGCGATATGTGGTATCTGTGAAATGTTTTTCTATGGGATGAGAATCGAACTCACCTCCATTTTTGAAGTCTGCTTCTTGCGGTACCTCCTGCGTCTCCCAGAACTTAGTCATTTGGGCAGACAGGTCAGACATGCAGCAATGAGTACTTGTGTTTGTTGTAATATAGTAACCTCTGTTGTGATAGACTTTTATGATTAAGTTTTTCTTTTGATATTTGTAGTATTTAAATATTTTACCCTTCACTTCGAATAAACACTTCTGTCAGTAAACATCTTCTTATATTTTATTTTACAAATTATTTTATTTTCACTGAATATTCCAACACGTTATCAGCACGAACGCTCTGCAAAATAATCCGGTGCTTAGTATGAAGTGAAATCTGTAAAATAAATTTAGTTTTTCGTGTGTATAATATATTCCAAAAATGGGACACGAAACTGGAGATGGATCGAGTGTGAAAAAATTTCCCTGCAAGCTCATCTATTCCATCTTTTTACTTGAGGAGCAAAGATGGATATCCTACGTGGAAATTTAAGATGCGCAACTACCTTTTGCACGAGGACCTGTGGGCGACAATCGTCGGTTACCCTGAAGGAGACACGACTCCAGCCTCGAATAAGGTACGTCTTGATGAGAAAGCGCTTGCAAAAATTTGCTTAACAGTAGACGGTGCAGCGATAACGCACGTTAGATGTGCTAAAACTGCAGCCGAAGCATGGAAATCTTTGCAAAAAGCTTTTGAAGATAAGGGAATGGGACGAAGATTAGCTTTAGAGCGTAAACTGTACAGATTGAGTCTGTCAGAATTTGAAAATGTAGAGCTGTATATTACCGCAGTGATGTCAACCGCACAGGATCTTGCGGATATAGATGTAGTCATAGAAGACAAATCTATTGCTGCGATACTTTTGGGAGGTCTTACACCAAAATATGAACCTCTTATTATGGCTCTAGAGAACTGTAATGTCGACGTGACCACTGATTTGGTAAAAACAAAACTGCTGAACGAAATGTCTAAGGACACTTCAGCCGTTCCAACAGATTCTGTTTTTAATGTGAAACGGAAGCCTATGAAGAAGAAAAAAGGCATCGTGTGTTACGAATGCAAGAAGCCTGGACATAAGAGACCAGATTGTCCACTGAGATGCAAGAAGGAGAATGTTGATGAGGTAACTATCAATAATACTAAATCTACAGCCCTCAATACTTCTGGCAACTCTAGTAGGGACATAATCTATGTGGATTCGGGCTGCACAAGGCACATGTCTTCTCGGCGAGATTGGTTTGAGAATATTAAGTTGCAGAACCAAGGTGTCGTTACTGTCGCAAACGGTGAACAGATTAAATGCTGCGGAGTTGGAAATGTCCGTATAAACACACCCGAAAATGTTGTCAACAAAATAAGTGATGTTGCTTATGTGCCAGATTTAAAGGCTAATTTGTTGTCTGTACAAAAAATTGTAGATAAGGGTTTTATATGTGTTTTTGATAAAAATGGATGTAACTTTTATAAATCTGATAATTTTCGTTTTACAGGTGAATCTGTTGCTCATGCCTCGCCCTGCGGTGGATTGTACGTTTTAGATGGTACTGTCGATGTTTCCGAGAATGTGGCAAATAATAATTTGACACAAGGTGTACACTCTGGCTGTCAGGATAGTTATCAACTTTGGCACAAGAGGTTAGGACATTTGTGTCGCATAGGCATGCACCAACTGAAGAATCATAAGGTAGGCGTAAATTATACAGAGGTAGATAAAAATAGTTGCATCGCTTGCGTGGAAGGTAAACAAGCAAGAAAACCTTTTAAGAAAGTAGCGTTTAATAGGGCTACTTCCCCACTGGAGCTTATCCATATGGATCTCTTGGGACCTGTGTCTACTACCTCTTTTCAAGGAAACAGGTACATGTTAACGATAGTAGACGATAACACACGAAAAGTTTTTGCTTATTTTATTTCTTCCAAAACCGAGGTCAAAGATAAATTCTGTCTGTTTCAAACCTTTGTTGAAAATCAATTAGACAAGAAAATTAAATCTGTTAGGACTGATGGAGGTAAGGAGTTCATAAATAAAGAGTTTGTTGATTATCTCGTTTCAAAAGGTATCGAACATCAAACAACAACGCCTTACAGCCCTCAGCAAGTTGGAGTAGCGGAACGTACTCATCGTTCTATTACAGAAAAGGCGAGGACTTTGCTAGCTGAAAGCGCACTGCCGAAAGCATTCTGGGAAGATGCATTCCGAGTTGCCGTATACCTCAAGAATAGGTCTCCTCATCGAGCCCTAGGTGGACAAATTCCTTATGACAGATGGTATGGTCGTAAAGGTGATCTGAGTCATTTGAAAGTGTTCGGATGTAGAGCACTTGTTCACATACCTTCGTGTCACAGGAAGAAATTAGATGTCAAGGCAAAGGAAGCGATTTTCGTCGGTTACTCAGAAAATAAAAACACTTTTGTTTTTAGAGATCCTGCTAACCCACGAAAGTTCTTTACGTCCAGAGATGCAAATTTTTTCGAAACTTGTTTCACAGGATTAAAGCAGAGACAAACTGTTCCTGAAGTGCAATCAGACTCTATCTTATTGTTTGAAAGTGAAGAAGAGACGGAGCCTGAGAATTATCAATTCTACGATTGTGATGAGAGTACCGACATTGTGGTGGAACCTTCGCCGGTAAGCCCAGATAATGTTAAAGAGTCAGTGACGGAAGAGCAAGATTCTTCCAGTGACCCGAGGCTACGTAGTGTTGACGAGGAGCCAGCGAGTTTGGAAGAGGAGACTCTCCCTGAGCAGAGGTACCCCTCACGAAATAGGAAACCACCAGATTTCCTCACTTACAATGTATCATCAATAGATTCGAATGAGCCTACGACTTATTACGAAGCTACTCATGCCGATGATGCTGATAGATGGCGTCATGCTATGGCTGAAGAGTACACTTCGTTAAAGAAACTTCACACATGGAATTTAGTAGAAAGACCAAATAAAAAGGTCATACCATGTAAGTGGGTTTACAAGATTAAAAAGGACGCATGCGGTAATATCACGAAGTATAAAGCGAGACTGGTCGTCAAAGGGTTTAATCAAGTCAAAGGAGTTGACTACGACGAGACTTTTGCACCAGTGATTCGACATTCTTCCCTTCGCACGTTATTTGCCCTAGCTGCAGAAATGGGGTTAGGAATGAAACACTTGGATGTTGATACAGCGTTCCTAAATGGAGATTTAGAAGAAGAAGTATTTATGGAACAACCTCTTGGTTTTCTAGAAAAAGGCAAAGAGAACAAGGTTTGTTTGTTGAAAAAATCCCTTTATGGCCTTAACCCTCTAATGCATAAGACAGGCAAAAATGCATTTCAAATTTGAACCCTAACAGCAGTCAATAGAGTCCAAAACCAATGAAACCATATTTGGCTTCGTATGCATTAGAGGGTTAAACAGGCGCCGCGAGCATGGAACAAAAAGTTAAACGAAACGCTTTTAAAAATAGGTTTTACAGGAACTCCTTCCGAGCCTTGCGTATACACGAAACTTTTTGGTCAGGAACTCGCAATTTTGGGTATATTTGTCGATGACATAATAGTCTTCTTTAAATCTGATCTGACATTTGACATTGTCAAGAAAGAATTGTCGAAATATTTTTCGTTAAAAGATCTTGGAATCTTGAAATGTTATTTAGGATTACAAATTGAATCCGATTCCGAGAATATTAAAGTGAACCAGCGAAATTATATTATTTCTTTATTAAAAAGGTTTAATATGACGGATTGTAAAAGTGTGAATACTCCGTTGGTTAAAAAGAATATGGAAAGAAGAAGTGATGGTCAAGTCGGTGAGCCTTATCCTTATCAAAACTTAATAGGATGTCTCATGTATCTGACGGTAAATTCACGACCCGATATTGCGTATGCAACGAGTTTTTTGAGCCAGTTTAATACGTGTTTTACTAAGGAACACTGGAATGCTGCAAAAAGAGTTCTGCAATATCTGAAGGGTACTTTAAATTATTCACTGGTTTACAGGAAGAGTGGAGAGCCTCTGAAAGGTTTCTGTGACGCGGATTGGGCTAACTGTCCGTTTGACAGAAGGTCATATACAGGATACGTTTTCAAACTTGGTGAAGGGCCAGTTTCCTGGGAGTCCAAAAAGCAACCCACAGTGGCTTTATCATCAGCAGAATCGGAATATATGTCACTAGCGTCTGCCACTAAAGAAGCATGCTATTTACGTCGTTTCATATACGAAATAACAGGTAAATTATCTCCTATTAAATTAGCTTCTGACAGCCAGAGTGCCATCAATTTAGTTCGTAATCCGGTACACCACAGCAGGACGAAGCATATAGACACTAGATTTCACTTTATTAGGGAGAAGGTATCTAATGATGTAGTTCAATTAGAGTATATTCAAAGCAGTGATATGCCTGCTGATATTCTTACGAAGCCACTCGGACCTATCGCACACAAACGGTGTACGGGTAACTTAGAGTTAGAAACTTAATGTTTTTGTTTTGTCTGTCACAACCTTGATTAAGGGCGGATGTTGTAATATAGTAACCTCTGTTGTGATAGACTTTTATGATTAAGTTTTTCTTTTGATATTTGTAGTTATTAAATATTTTACCCTTCACTTCGAATAAACACTTCTGTCAGTAAACATCTTCTTATATTTTATTTTACAAATTATTTTATTTTCACTGAATATTCCAACAGTGTTTAATGAGTTTACATAGGCAGTGGCGCCCTCTATCGGACCGGCTACAAGCCACCCAAGCTTTGAAGGGATAAGAAAGGTGCACTTACTACCTTGCAATGTTTTTGCCCTTCCAGTAACGATCGACCAGAATAGTTCAACTCCTAATAGCATATCTATTTGAGATGGGACGTTAAAGTTTGGATCTGCAAGTTTCATCGATGCCGGTAAGTTAAGGTAACTAATATCAACATATTTTTTAGGAAATTGATCAGTTATTTTATTTAAGACAAGAAAATCTGCGTTAGCATTGAAATTGGTCAGTTTAGATTTTATATGAGCTGCGCACCTCATAGGTTTATAGGTCAGAGAGGTATTTCCTATTCCCGTTACATTTGTGGCAGTTAGAGGCTGAAGGTCAAGTTGCAGGCGTTGCCTCAACGCTTCAGTAAGATAATTAGACTGTGAACAGTTATCCAAGAGACATTTGACTGTCTCTCTCTTATTGTTGACAGGATTTACAATTTCAATTAGAGCAGTAGAGAGCAATGCTTCACTACTGTTGAGAGAAGTATTAGCAGTGAGGGTGTTTCGCACCTCGGCACTGTCAGAAGTTACCATTGTTGAGGAGGAAATAGCTTCCTCCCTAACGCTGTCGGTGGGTTGACTTATTTGATCTGTGTTAGACCCACTAGACAGGTTGTTAGTGGTTTGTGTGTTGTTGTGTAGGTATGTGTTATGACGTCTCTTACATACACGACAACCGTTGAGCTTGCACTGACGGGTCTCGTGGTCCGGGCGGAGGCAGACATGGCAGAGTCTCAGAGTGGACGCCCGCGACCAGCGCGCGCGTCCTGTCACGGTCGCCAATTATGTTTCAGCCTATGAAAGTAAAACTACTTGTAATAGTTTACCATTTTTATTTATGGATAAGTACAATCGAGAGGTTCTTTTTAGGTCTAGGACACGTGCGGCGGCTTCAGTGGTTAGAAGGAAAGAGAGAGTTGTGGGCTCGGTGCTCCGCTTTTTGTGGTGTCGAGTGCGCGCAACCTGGGCGCTGTCGTCGCGCTCTGGGAGCCCTCTCATTCGCTACCGACGGTCGTCTGGATTGGTCAACGCCGGTGCCAATGTTACCAGGCGTTAACAATTTGATTTTTCATTCATCAAAACTGCCGTATTAGGATTTGCAACCTTTTTGAATTAAAAATGTATTCGAATGCATCAATCACAGGAGCCATATTTATATATGATGCTGTTTTGAATAAAGTAAATATGTATGGTTTAGGTATCTTTATAAACAAAGGAGCCGCAATACGGAATGTGGCAGTTAGGATTCTAAAATGTACACTTCATAGTACGTTTCAAAAAACATTGTTGCATTTACAACCGTTTTTAATTCAGTATAATATTAAAATCCATAAATGTACCAGACTGAATAATTGAGTATCTTTTGCATGAAATCTTAAAAAATACATTTCATCTTATAAAAACAGTAATTGTAAAAGGTGGTACTACTTTGTATTGTGTTCGTTTTACTTAAAAGTATATTAGAGATTGTGTGGAAGATGACTGTGAATTTTGTGTACCTATAATTGCGACTACGAAGAAACAATAATGGCATAAACTTCGGCTTATTAAGTATTTGTCATACTTTCCTATTATATTATTTGTATACAATACAAGTAAAACAAACATAGATCTAACCCCGCATGTTTTAACGAATCTGAAAACTTATATTAGTAGTATTTATTTTTTCACTTTTGGGAATGCCAACATAGGGATGATGACTGTATTTAAAATAAATTATTAGACATTATGCACGGCATCATACTCGAATAAATTATTACTAAAATATAGACTGCAGTCATTATTGTACAGAACTTTTATTTAATATAAGTGTAGTATACAAACGTGAAGTCACTTTTGTGTATTTCAATCTTTCAAAAATCGAAAAAAGATGTTGATTTGACTTGACAGTCATCATGCCTATTGCTTCACTACATAGGTAGTACCCAAGTAATAGCGCGAAACTGTCATGTCGTCTAGAAAAAAAATGTTACATTATTACTAATCATAAGTAGATTTTTAGGAAAGACTTATTATCTCTGCAATTAAATATTGAAAGATATACTTTTGCATCGCCAAAAATTAAGTTCTTGCATCAATTCTAATGAAAGACTAGTCAACCGTCAAAACATATCAATTTGGATTATTTAGTATGGGATCATAGTAACCACTCCACAAATACAATACACATAGAAAAAACAAATAACCAAAGATGTACTTATCCGATTTTTATTAGTTACGTGCTTTTAGGTGGGCTATTTCCGGTTTATAGTAAAAATAAGTGGTATCAAAGTAAATTCCATTCTCAACAATATAACTTTGATCGCGTTGTATTTATTATATACTTATTTACGTAAGGTACCACTTTTTTATATAGCAGGTTGATTCTTGAAGAAAACCGATAATTATATCCAAATTTTAAACTAATACGTCCGTTAAATTCATCAAAATATGTAACCAAAGTTAAAATTAATCAAAGTAACCCCAGGTTTACTTTACCTATAAACATGGTCTGACAATATGTAAGTAAAGAAACAGTAAGAAAAAGGTTTTGTCTGGTTCAGTTTTGTTAAAAAGCAGTATTTCTATATTTAAGACATGATTTTATGCATGATTTAAATGAAATAACTGCTTATTTTTTTGTATTTGTGGCCTTTGATGGAAAAAAAAATATCAGAGTTAATGTTATTTTCTTAAGCAAAACGGACGTATACGCTTATAAAAGCTTGCACAGCACATATTACTTTCTATTAAGCAAATACATCAAAAGAGAGTTAAAATACCTACAAATTGATATATAACACTCATAATAATAACGCTTTAAAAAAATTTTTGTGAACAAAAAACAAATACAATATCTTTAAACAGCTCCCCTGGAAAAAGTAAATTTTTGACTTGTGTCGCTTTTGTATTTAATGGACGATGTATTCATTAAGGTCCGACCGAGACCCATATTTTAGTCTCGGCCGAGACCGAGACCGAGACCGAGACTTGGTTGAAAGGATAAAAAAAGTATAAATTACATAAAAAATCCCTAGCAAATACCTATAGTAAGTCCAACGTCAAACTAAATACAGCAATTTTCTTTGGATATTCCTTTTCTTGAAATTTTTTTATGTAGTTACCTCACAAACCGGTGTTCGAATTTTAAGTATTTTTATCGATAGCATGATAGGGGTCGCCTACTCTAAATTATTCCTTCCGTTCATTTTAAAGTGAAATTGAAGTCAGTTCATGTCAATATGACACCAATAAAATCGCAGTAAGTTCGCGAGATGGCGTCAAGCTCGCCAATTACAGCCCATTACGAATCAATACAAAAATGGCCGGGACTCTCGGCCATTTTTGGCCGAGAGCCGAGAGGGATATCTCGGCTCGATTTTTGGCCGAGAATGCCGAGACCGAGACCGAGACCGAGATCTCGGTCGGACCTTAGTATTAATGAGTCTTAACCTAACGAATTTAATTGAAAACACAAAACACGGTGTATACAGTTAAATCCTGCTGGGTTTGCCGGAACAGCGAACTGCCTGGAAGTGAAGTACGTAGCTAACTTGTTTGTGGTGGCATCGTTTCCTGTTCGATCCCGAGTTTCCTTGTTGACAAATAAACAGATTTGTTACACTCAGCCCTTAGTCGTCACTCTCACTATACTAGTATCATTGAAAGTTATATTTGTGATTATTGACGCTTCGTACTCACCAGACAAGCCTTAATTGAGCTAACCGTGGGACTAGGTCGATTGGTGTAAGACTGGCCCATGATATTTGTTATTTATTTATAAATTATGATACGTGATACTGATAAGGCAGTTCGACAAGGTACCTATATCATGTGAGTGTAAAATTTCTTGTTTAGCTTTTATTGCTATGTTTATTGATCATATCATAAAGCAACAACAGAACAAGGATTCAGTATATAGTGGCCTACTCGATGATAATTAAATGTTACTTATTACAATAACAATTCCTAACTGATATTCTTTCTTTCTTTACTAGGAAGAAATATTATTTTAAAAATCTACTTAGTAGATTCATTATCATGCAAAATTAAACACAATAATAAGTAACGAAGGTACAAACAGCAACACAGCTAGATATACACTTCAGAAATAGGAAACATTGCATGAAAGAGAATCACACTTACAGTCACATGTCAGTTACATGGGAATGTTGAGCCACTTGGCAATGGATGCAATTTGGTCGTGTAATATCATGGGTTCGGTATTTTTCGTTAGTAGGCACGATCGCGCACAGATAAAATATAGGGAAGATTCCCTGTATTCATACCTGAACAAACTATTGTCATCCTTTACCATCTCAAGATGTATTCCATAAGGAAAAGAGACAAATAAGGTAGCTCTATATGGTCTTGAATTCTATCAATGACTCCATTTTCTTGAACAATGCTACCAACCTGACTAGATAAAATGTCATTACTATTAGTGTTGTCCAGTCTTCATCGTATGCTTTTATCGGCAATAAAAATATTTTTACCAAATTAGGTAGCGAATACAGTAGGAATAAACCTTATTTCCTACTCAGAATCACGATCTTCTGCGATCCTTAATATGTCATGTTTTCTAAATCTACATTTTAGGATAAAAATAAAATCACAAAATTAATGAAATTTTATCTTTAATTAAAATGTCAAATCTCATAAGAAGTGTTCTGTCTAAAACGTACGCCACTAGTTGGCGCCACTTAAGGTCTCGTTAAGAAACAATTATCTAGCCTCAAAGAAAAACTAACTAGAAGGTAATTTTATTTTTTTACATAATTTTATTAACTCCTGAGTGCTGCCGCCCTGGTGAACGGCA
Source organism: Thaumatotibia leucotreta (assembly GCA_025490895.1). Classification (NCBI taxonomy): domain Eukaryota; kingdom Metazoa; phylum Arthropoda; class Insecta; order Lepidoptera; family Tortricidae; genus Thaumatotibia; species Thaumatotibia leucotreta. The sequence continues at coordinate 35,454 of JALPQI010003413.1, forward strand.
TTTCAGAAAACCCTAATTATAACATGTTTTATGGAACTTATCATCCCTTAAAGCATACCTAACAATTTTCGAGAATTGAGTGGACAGTTAAATAAAATATGATCTAATGAACCTACTTCCATATCACAATTGCACATGGGAGAATCTCTGCATTTGAAGCGATGTAAGAGTTCTGGCGAAGAATAGAAGCCTAAGCGAAGTCTAATAATGGTGCTGGTGTGCCTTTTTGAGAGGGACCGATTTTTGAAAAACCACGGTCTAGAGGGGATCGAATGTTGTATGTAAGAGTACGAGCATTTTTTGGAGGATTTCCATCGTGAGGACCATTGTCTAAACAGAGTTTTGGTCGGGATACAAGTCAAATCTGGAGGGAAAATTTTAAAATGGGTATCATCTCCGCGCAGAACAGCATCTTTTGCGGCCAGGTCCGCTAGTTCGTTACCAAGGATGCCACAGTGGCTCGGGATCCACCCTAGAGATATGTCCAAGTTAGCTGAATGGCATGACGAAATAGAATTTTTAATTTGGGCTATCAAAAAACTACGGGTACAATTCAAAAAAGGACGGGAGGAAATAGCCTGTTAAAATAACAAATAACCCCATTTATCGATATCACGATCGGTCTCTTAGGTACAACACTATGCGATACAAATATTTGAATCCCACTATTTATTATTACATTACGAAGGCAAATACGAATGGTTAATTCACAAAACTACACACATGTATCCGGCAACAAATATTGTATAAGATTTTCAGTTACTTTTATCTTAATAAGGTTCGAAATCTTAAAATTCAAGTCAAAACTAAATTACCGGTGAAACGTAATGTCATTATTTTGTTCATTCAGGTAACCCTGGCGGTTTTTACACCCTGGAACCACACAAGTCATACTTTTATCACATTCCGTGCACTTATCGAACAGAAATATACATGAAAAGCTTTATTTTAATCACTTTTACTACTTGCGGTTTAGGTGCACTAGTATACCCAAACAAAGATCGTTGACAGGCATTGCCGGCGTCACCCACAAATAATAATAGACTCGGTCTATAAAATATGTCTATGCGATCGCGACATGACCGATGTTCCCCGATGATATGTCATCGAATCTTTGTTAGCCTCTATAGCCTAGTTGGTAGTGACCCTGCCTACGAAGCTGGAGGTTCCGGGTTCGAATCCTGGCAAGGGTAATATTTGTATTATTTATTTATCACAAATATTTGTGCCTTGGTCATGGCTATCTATGTATTTAAGTGTCTATAATAATCTATATGCATTTATTTATTATATACATCGTCGGTTGGTACCCTCATCACAAGCCTTAATTGACCTTACCGTGGGAATAGGTTGATTTGTGTGAGATGTCCCCAGATATTTATTTGTTGCGTCTAAATTTCAGTAAGGTGGAAGTACTAGAGCGCAACATGTCAACAGATAATATTTATTTGAATCACGATATTTTACTTACTTATGTGTACTTAAAGTATTGTCATGTGTTTTGGGAGAGGAGTTAGTTAGTTTATAGTTGGTTTATAGCGTGACAATATCGAAATTTCTCAAAATTGTAAATTTTCTTAGTCAACTCCATTGTATGAGTAAGCGTCAGGTGCTTTTGCTGGCAGTCCCAATAGATGGCACTTCAGTACTAGTTTCAATGTTACATATTGGGACATTGGAAATATTAACACTCTCAGTCCTAATAAAAGTCAGCCTGTCTTAAAATTATGTACCTATGTGCAAATAATTTTGATATAAGCTAATTATTTCAAAATTGGGATATGAAGCACTAAAGGTACATACATTAATCATCGTTTAAATGCCCAAATAGTTGATTTTATCTTATCGATAACAACTTAAGCTATAATGACGAGTATTGGTACAGCGTCGGGTACTAGTACTTACAACTTATTTGAAAACTAGTTGACATAATAAAAATTCCTTCGTCTACGAAAATTAAGGATTAGCTATTGGTCATTATTAGATTTATTAGACGCTAGATGTCGTTGTACCTAGAGGAAACTGGATAACGACAATTCTTCATAGATTTGTCTAAAACCGTTTAGTAATTTGTACGTATTTTCTTCAAATCAGATGCCACGATTTATCTGATATTAAAAGCCGAGGTATTTTTCTAAGTGAAGATATTTATACACGGTGGAATTTAATCGGTGAACAGGAACCCATTTTTCTAATTCAGTAATCGATGGCGGTCACGTTTATGTAGTACTTAAGTGGAACCAAGTTTTTTTTTTAGCATAACAAATTTTTATGTTGAAATTAAACTTTAATTAAAATTTATTGTCACCCTACTAATTGTTTAGTCTGAAAAGTTTAATACCTCTTTTCAAACTATCAGCCATGCATCGCTCTTGTTTTACATAGGAATAGAGTCTATCGCAAAAATTAAAGCATGTGAGTGGTTATTGCTCATTTATGTTTTAAGTTTCTATGGCTGATAGTTTGAAAAGAGGTATTAAACTTTCAGACTAAACCATTAGTAGGGTGACAATAAATTTTAATTTCAACATAAAAAAAAAGTATGCTAAAAAAAATACTTGGTTCCACTTAAGTACTACATAAACGTGACCGCCATCGATTACTGAATTAGAAAAATGGGTTCCTGTTCACCGATTAAATTCCACCGTGTATAAATAGCCATGTTATCGGGCAAATTTAAATTATTTTTTTCATTGACAGATACAAATGCTATTGCTGTCTTTATTATCGTCACAGCTCCTAGTTGACGTTAGTTGAATACTTATGTAACCTTTGTGGAAATATGGTTGATAGACGTTTGACAGTCTATAATCCTATAATCTGTCAGTAGCCATACAAATGTTTAAGACTTGAAAAGACTGAAATTCTAACTTTGAAAAAATATCTGCCAGTGTCAGCCGTCGAAAAGGAAAGTGAACGAAAATTTCTACATAGCAGCTTAGCAGTCAAATTACCATCAGGGCTCTGAAGTTAGATTGACGTCTCCAGGACTAAAGCGGATGTTAAAACGTAACTATAGTAACGTCAGCTTCCGGAAAAATCGCGATCAATCATTGGTTAAACGTTTTTGTTATTACATAACCATGGTAATGTCACCTTCCGAAGAAAATCATTGGCTAACTGTAGCAACGCCCGCCCCATTGGTCAGCAGAGTTCGGCCAAAGTCGTGATAGTCCAGTCTCATAAGAGTTCGGAACCCGATTTGTATTATTCGACCAAGTTACGAACAGTGCGAACAATCAATATTTCCGTGTGTTATTTACACAGATAAAATATAGGGAAGATTCCGTGTATTAAGACATACATGAACAAACTATTGTCATCCTTCACCATCTCAAGACGTATTCCATAAGGAAAAAGAGACAAATAAAGTAGCTCTACTTGGTCGTGAACTCCATCAATGACTCCATTTTCTTGAACAATGCTACCAACCTGACTAGATAAAATGTCATTACTATTAGTGATGTCCAGTCTTCATCGTATACTTTTATCGGCAATAATAATATTTTTACCAAATTAGGTAGCGAATACAGTAGGAATAAACCTTATTTCCTACTCAGAATCACGATCTTCTTCGATCGTGATTTCAAAATCTACATTTTAGGGTAAAAATAAAATCACAAAGTTAACGAAATATTTTCTTTAATTAAAATGTCATAATGAGGGTTTCCTAAAACGTATGCCACTAGTTGGCGCCACTTAGCCGTAAGGTCCCGCTAAGAAACACAATTATCTAGCCCCAAAGAAAGACTAACTAAATGGTTTTTTTTTTAATAAAGTTAAAAAAAAAAAATGTATTTTTTTAACTCATACAAAATATTTAAATCAGAAACTATAAACATAGAATTTAGACAAGTTTCTGGACCTGCTCCCGCCCTGGTGATTTCAGAAAACTCTCATTATAACAAGTTTTATGGAACTTATCATTCCTTAAAGCATACCTAACAATTTTGGTATGATGGCTTCTTTATAATTAAATTAATCAGTCTACACAAGTATCACATGAGCGTCATTATTAAACTAAACTTAATTTACTTGCTGGTTGACATGACATTGGATGATTACCAAATATGGTGGGTAGTACGTCAGAATGTAATCACTTATGCGCGTACCCTTGCCTGAAACAACAGCTTAAAATTGTGCGGAACATATTTTTGAATACTCTTTAGGGCACCAGTCGTCTGCCTTTTTGATATTTTTGACCCATAATAGCCTTTGTTCAGTGTCCAGTGGAAACCTGTTGGACATTAAAAACATCGATTCATTTTTGAGTTGACTATCAATACATTTATCGATATCACGATCGGTCTCTTAAGTACCACACTATGCGATACAAATGTTTGAATCCCACTATTTATAACTACATTACGAATGTAAATACGAATGGTTTAATCACAAAACTACACATATGTATCCGACAACAAATATTGAATAAGATTTCAGTTACTTTTACCTTAATAAGGTTCGAAATCTTAAAATTCAAGTCAAAACTAAGTTGCCGGTGAAACGTAATGTCTTTATTTTGTTCATTCAGGTAACCCTGGCGGTTTTTACACCCTGGAATCACACAAGTCATCACTTTTATCACATTCCGTGCACTTATCGAACAGAAATATTTATACATGAAAAGCTTTATTTTAATCACTTTTATACTATTTGCGGTTTAGGTGTACTGTGTACACTAGTATACCCAAACAAAGATCGTTGACAGGCATTGCCGGCGTCACCCACAGATAAAATAGACTCGGTCTATAAATTTAATATGTCTATGGTTATTTAATTTCAAGTTGACATAATATAAATATACAGCGTGTAAATCTAATACGGGCGATCAATTAAACCAGGCATGGGATTTATTAGTGTGATCCATGGATTACAAGGTTTTTTTCAAATTTACTCTTAATTATGACCCCACAGAATTTTTTAAAGATTATCGGAGCAGCAATGTAGGTACGAACATTTGTTATTGTTGATATGGCAGTTACGTCACCTGCTTTTGAAATTAGCTGTCAACGAGTGTTTAACTCGCGTATGTTGCTCTACATTGCGCGCCGAATTATTTTGTATGGAAAATTTTGTTGCTCTTATTTTAAGTAAAAATTATTTGAATGTACTTATTATGTCGTAAACTAACACCCGTTAAGAGCTTCGCCCGTATTAGACTTACACCCTGTATTTATCTCTTTCATTTTCTCTCTGCTCTCTCTTTAATGGTCAGTTAGGAGTGTTGCTGTTTGTACATCAAAAAACATCCTTTTTTTGTGCGTAACACGTTTTTTTACAGTCTGACGCAACTTCTACTTGTGGGATTTTTAATGGCGGTTATTTCTGTCCTTGTTATCCGTATAGAATCGATCTCTTCCTTTCCAGTACTGTCATTAGTGTCAATGTCATAGTCTCAAAATCATAACCATCAAATAGTAGTAGTAGTAGTAGTAGTAAATCCTTTATTGTACACCAAACAAGTTATAACACAATTATACAGATATATAGGTACAAAGGCGACCTTATCCCTATAAGGGATCTCTTCCAGCTAACCTTTGAGAAATTGAGTGGATACTTATAAAAATTTAGATAGACAAACTGACAAGATGCACAAATATGAATTAACTTACACAATCCGTAAACTAATAGAATACACGTATATATTTTATTATACAATACATAGAATACATAATAACGTACATAAATATTATATATAATACCACGATTATTATAAAAATGTGAGTAATGAACGAAATCACAAAACATCAAAGTTGATTGGAGAGCCACGTCTTCTTCAGATTTGCTTTGAATGATGCCACAGACTGGGACTGTCTGAGAGGTAATGACAACTTGTTCCACAGCGCGCACCGTGAAAGATTTGGCGTAATATTGCGTCTTATTTGGAGGTATAGCTAGCGTGAGATTATTACTTGACCGCAAACGGTGACCACTACCTACTGCCAGATAGCTAAACCTCTCAGTAAGATAAGGTGGAGAGGTGGGATTAAAAAGTATTTTGATAGCAGTATACAGTAGTGATACAGAATAGCAGTGACAGGACATGCACATCTCTGCGCTGGCGGATCGGAAGCCAACCAAGTTGGGACCGAAAGCTCGAAATGTGATCATATTTGCGAAGACCAAATATGTACCTAATCCAAACATTTTGTAAACGTTCCAGCTTATTAAGCAGTTCTTCACTGAGATCCATAAACGTAACGTCACCGTAGTAAAGGAGAGGGAGCAAGTTTGGTATGAAAAGGAAGGAAATTTTGCAAACGTCGAAGTGAGTGAAGAGAACCAAAAATTCTTTGACTAACCTCCGCAATATGTGGCGACCAAGATAGCGTCTGGTCAATGGTGATAACCAAATTCCGAACAGTAAAGGAGAAGGGGATAGGAGTTCCGTCGAAAATAATATCAGGTACCACCAACTCTGAGAGCCTGGCTATAAAGGAAGGACTGCCAATAACAATTGCCTGCGATTTTTTTGGATTAATTTTCAAACCAAATTTACACGCCCAACACCGTATAGATTCCAGATCAAAATTAATTTGACAAATTAATGAAGGCAGGTCATAAAGGCAGGTCATATCCCCAAAACTGTTCACCGCTGCACTGGAAGATGTTTTTAAGGTTATGGAGTGGGAAAGACGCGGCATCAATATAAACGGCGAGTACATCACGCACCTTCGATTTGCCGATGACATAGTCGTTATGGCTGAAACCGTTGAAGACCTCAGAGCAATGCTCGATGACCTCAGTAGAGCCTCCGGACTAGTTGGTATGAAGATGAATTTGAACAAGACGAAAGTCATGTTCAATGCTCAAGTAGTACCATCTCCCGTTACAGTCGGAGGCTCTACTCTCGAAGTTGTTGACGAGTATGTCTACCTGGGACAAACTGTTCAGTTAGGTAGGTCCAACTTTGAGAAAGAGGTAAATCGTCGAATCCGACTTGGCTGGGCAGCGTTCGGGAAGTTGCAAAAAATCTTCTCATCGAATTTACCGCAGTGTCTTAAGTCAAAAGTCTTTGACCAGTGTGTGTTGCCAGTGATGACTTACGGTACGGAGACGTGGGCGCTCACTATGGGCCTGATCAAAAAGCTCAAAGTCACTGAAAGGGCAATGGAGAGAGCAATGCCCGGGGCTTCCTTGCGTGATCGAATCAAAAACGAGGAGATCCGCAAGAGGACCAAAGTAACCGACATTGCTCGCAGAATTGCCAGACTCAAGTGGCAGTGGGCTGGGCACATCGCCAGAAGATCAGATGGCCGATGGGGCCCGAAACTGCTGGACTGGCGACCACGTACCGGAAGACGCAGTGTGGGCAGACCTCCCACAAGATGGTCCGACGACCTGGTCAAGGTCGCGGGAACTCGCTGGAGGCAAGCAGCGCAGAACCGGTCATATTGGCGATCATTGGGGGAGGCCTATGTCCAGCAGTGGACGTCTTTTGGCTGAAATGATGATGATGATGATGAGGTCATAAATACTAGCCGCTGCATAAATCTGATAGGTCGTCTGCGTAAAGATGGTATGATGATTTAAGTGCCGTAGTGAGGGACTCCAGCGGTAAGTTCACACCAGTCGGACATTTTATCATCGACTCTAACACGCTGTCGCCTGCCATTGAGGTAGTTGCGAAACCACGACAGTGAGGTTTGTGAAATGTTAACAGTGCGGATAATACCAAGGAGGATGTCGAAATCTACTGTATTAAATGCGCTGCTAAAGTCAAGCAGGACCATTGTGAGCTTTTTACACTCTATATTATAGCGAATGTCGTCGGTGACTTTAAAAAAAGCCGTAACTGTGCTATGCCCGGGACAAAATCCCGATTGAAGAGAGTTAAATAAAGAATGTTTATTGAGATGGGAAAGATGGCGACGATGCACATAATGCTCAATAATTTTGGACAAAACTGGGAGAATGGAGATAGGACGATACTGGGAGAAGGTAGTAAGACTTGGAATTTTTGGGAAGAGGAATAACATGGGCCAGTTTCCAAGATGTCGGAAACATACCCGTGGACATGGAAAAATGTATAATGTTGGATAGGATTGGGGAGATGTAGTCAGCCACAAGCATAAGCATGTCTATGCTAAGGTTATCGTCACCGACGGCTTTCGTTTTAATAGTTTACTCGAGAAAAACATTTTAATAAAAATATAATTATTTGATAGGTGAATTTTATATTTAAGAGCTAAAGAATAAAGTGTATACTGAATGCATGCGCTGTGTATGTGATGAAAGTAGATAAATAAATAAATATATTAGGACATCTTACACAATATGTATTATAATATAAAACTTGTGAAGTGTGTAGGATTAAATTTAATCCGGGCGAAAGAAATGTGAAAAACGCTTATTTCTAGCAACGTTTCCCTCGGACGAGGCAAGGTTAGTATTTCTAAACCAATTTTACTACACATTTATCAGAACCACTCCTATTAATATTTCAGTTTTCAAGTAGTAAACAAATACTTATATTAAAAAAAGCTATACTCCCATAGTGCTTACGCGTATATTATCGATGTCGATTTTGTGAAATTCAGTTGATTTGATATTAATACGTATAAAAAAATATTGTCCCAAATAATGACATTCATTGTAATAATAAATGCAATTTGGTAATTATGTTTAATCAAAATAAATGTTTTTTATAGATGCAAACAAATTCAATGGGTAAAAGTTGTTGGGAAAGAAGATGTGGCATATGTGCCTATAAAAAAACTCCATTCACTAAAGCATGTTTATGCGAAGCATTTCAAAATCACAGATAAAAAAAAGAATACGCGGTTTAAAAAAATGTGGTTCCATCAATAGATTTAATACGTCCACCAGTTCAGTAATAATTCAGATTCAGTAATAAATGTGTTCTAAAGAAATTAAAATTAATATGCTAAAAAATAATTATTTGTTTTATTTCCTTCCTGTTTTATAAAGCATCCGCCTTTTATGTAAGTGAGACTGCCACAGTAAATATTTTTTAAACTATCGATAAAAATCGAGTGTCGTTGTACAACATTATTTTTATATAGTTATGTTGGCAGCAAAGACGAAAGCAAACTGTCAAAAGTTTGAAAGTTGGTACTGGCGCGTAGTAACCATTTCATAGTATTTTTTTGTATGGGAGTCCCAACTCTTAAAACGTAGTGATTATATTCTCTTGGTTTTTTACATAGATTAACTGACAAGCTATGTCTAAATGACATGTGACAAACATCGATCTTCTTGTATCGGCTGAACGATCTGAAAAGCAGCAAAATGGATTTAGTTAGCTATCCATCGCCAATCCGCTTGCCCAGCGTGGCGATTATGGGTATCACCTCCAAAATGCGTCCATATGCGTGAAGCCAGAAGAAAATCGTGTCGAGTTCACGTCACATCACATTACATCATCAACCTACTACTGGACAAAGACCTCTCCTATTACCTAAGAGCATGGACGTTAGGAGGTAAATGCTCACGATAATTGAACAGGTATAGCAGCATATTTAGCACCAAATCGGGGTCTGATGATGGGATCTTGGAGGAATCAGTAGAAGTTGGCTTTTACAATTTTTTTTTGCTTGTTGCAGGCACCTACTACTATTGGTAGCTGCCTGCATACTGCCAGGCGCCATTGTTACTGAAACCCGCGAATCACACAACTCATTTCATATCGCGTGTGCGCCGCACGTGCTCACCTTCAACGTCGACCCGCAACGACCGACCAAGTGGCTGGAGGTGCGCCTTCAGATAGCGAATCTCCCGTATGCTGGACCTGCATCCGAGGCTGCCTGGGATCACGATATATTAATGTACACTAAGAAAAGTGCGTATTTTATAGTTGTTATATGTTATATATATAGTTGTTTAGAATTGTTCCATGGTTTTAGATAATTTCGCCTGGCAACATACTTGCCTTGAACTTAAAAAAAAAAAAAACGTTCAATGAGTTGTCATTAATCTTTCGGTGCGATAGCACGTACTCTTTTTTCGTAAATTCAAAGTATTCAAATCTTTCGTATCGAGCAGTTGATTATCGTATAAAATCTTTGCTTTCAACTGTGTGTGAACGTCGAAGAAGGCAGATCCGTTGGAGGAAGCACGAGTCTTTGCATCTCGCTGGAGCTGGTTAACGGTAAACCTTTGCCGAAGGTAAGTTCGAACGAGCCAACGGTGAGGAGCCTATACCAGCCGCTACAGCCGAGATCTGCGCTATCTTCTGCAGATCACAAAGGTACGTGTTTCTTACAGCTGATAAGCCTTCCACACCAAGTTCCATATTATTTTCGTATCGTGAAAACTTTGAACTTTAAAACTTAAATTATAAAAAAATACAGTCCGCTTTTATCGAAGAAATAATCATACATTTTTATGGTCCTCCGACCGAATTAATTTGTAAAGTGCCCGTGGTTATTTTCGCGTTATTTCGTATCATTTTCGCATATTCAATATCATTTCTCGTAAAAATTTAGTCGTTGCAAATTTAATAAAAACATTCGAGGGTAAGCATAGAACACACTTGGCTAGGGCGTTTTTCCGTTCCGTTTACACGTTTAGGAATTTACACATTCATATCGTAAATCGTTCATAAGTGATAGACCGACAACTGTCATAATTGTCAAAGTTAATAGTTTCTGAACGCATCGTAATTGTCAGTGACGTTTTGCTGTCATAGTAATTGTCAAATTAAAAATAACCTATTCCTCTCACGTTTGTTCGGGAATTTAATTTAATTTTATTTCGTTTAAGTTAATAATTCATATTTAAATATATTTTCTTTCGAATAAACATGGGTGGCGGTGATAAGTCGGAAAATTGTGACAAGAATCGTGTTGGTCGCGATTATGCATTTGCTAGATTGGAATATATGCAGAACTCCGACTTGCAGGGTTATTGTATGCAAGATGTGAACAACATCGAGAAGGATTTTCATGCTTTTCAGGTTGATTTACTCGCTTCTTTACCCAGCGGTAAAAGGACAAATGAGTTAGAAGTGTCGTCACAGTTTGAAAAACTAGTGAAATCAATTAAATTGCGTTTAACGGAAAAAAGTGAAGAACTTAAGCCTGTTCTTGTAAATAATAGTGCCAGTAATCAATTTAATGTAGGTGTTCGATTACCCAAAATAAATATCGTACCTTTTGACTCTAAAATTGAACATTGGGTGTCGTTCATACAGATTTTTGACTCCTTGATTCACAACAAAGACATCCCCGCTGTCGAGAAATTTCATTACCTCTTAGCAAGTGTTAGTGGTCATGCATTTAATTTAATTAAAAATTATCCATTATGTGACGAGAACTATTTAATAGCATACAACACTTTAAAATCTTATTATGATAAAAAGAGGGTTATCGCTACCATTTTTTATGAAAAATTATTGAACTGTGAATCAGTGAAGTCAAAAAATCCTACAGAATTAAATAGAGTTTGTCGAACATTTAAAGAAAATTTAGAAATATTGTCGAAATATGATTTGCCGGACAAGAATTTCATGTTGTTCCACTCGTTGTGGTCAAAGTTGGATGTGGCCACAAAAGAAGCCTTCGAATTGCAACTGCACTCAAATGCTGAGATGCCACTGTATGACGATTTGATTTCTTTTATTGAAAAGCGTGGTCAAGCATTGCAAAACTCTATGGGTGTGATATCTGAAGACTTTGGAAAGCTGGCAAAGAATATTAAGCCTAAATCATCATCATCATTTGTTGTGCCACCTTTGAGTACCTGTGCCATATGTGCGGCTCCAGGTCATAAATTAGAACAGTGTACAAAGTTTTTAAAATTGTCTCCATATGATAGATTCACTCAGGTGAAGGAGAAAAAATTGTGCATTAATTGTTGTCGTCCGTCTCATTCGGTAAAAAATTGCAAATCTTTGGTATCCTGTGGTACTTGTAAAAACAAACACCATACTTTATTACATTTTGATAAAAGTAATGAGGTGGAGCCTACTAGTTCACCTAGTACTCAAGTTACATTGGCTGTTCCAAACTTAAATTCACAAGCCTTATTCTCAACAGCTATTGTATTAATTAAAAATAAATTTAATAAATTAGTACCCATTCGAATGCTTATAGATAATGCCAGTGCTTGCAATTTCATGACTTTGAAATGTGCAAAGACACTTGGAATACCAATAAAAAATAGATTGGACTCGGTGAATGGCATCGGCCAAACATCAACTAATGCTGTTGGAGTTATTGATTGTGAGATATTCCCTTCGAATGGTGATTTCTCATGTAGCTTTTCGTTTGAAGCATTTGTGCTTCCTAAAATATGTGCTGATATGCCAGCAGAACCACTTGATGTCTCATCTTGGAGGCATCTTAAGGATTTAGACCTTGCTGATCCAACTTTCGATAAATCTGGACCAATCGACATGTTAGTTAATGTCAAGATTTTCGCTGCAGCGCTTCAACCTGGTATTGTCAAAGGTAATGAAGATCAACCTATTGCTGTCAGCACTGTTTTCGGCTGGATAGTGATGGGCGAATGCTCAACTGATATTAACACATATCGTTCTCGCGGTCGTAAGGGTCCCAGTAAGGAGTGCTTTCTCGTGTCGTGTCCCTCATTGGACAATAATATCAAGCGCTTCTGGGAGTTGGAAAGTGTTGAGTCTCCGAAACAAGTAATATTATCGAAATCGGAATTGTCGTGCGAAAAGCAAATGGAAACTTCATATCATCGTAATTCTGAGGGCAGGATGGTAGTACCCTTAACCTTCGTCGACCCTCAGGACAAACCCAGGTTTTCAAACTCTCGGGAGATTGCTCTCAAGCGTTTCTTAAATCTAGAGAGGAAATTTAAATTAAATTCTCACTTTCGGACAGCTTATGTCAATTTCATGAATGACTATTTGGAGTCTGGTCACATGGAGGAAGTTGACCCTCCTTTGTCGTGTGAAGGTCGCTTTTATTATGTACCACATCATGGAATTTTACGCCCCCACTCTGTCATCACCCCTCTTCGTTCTGTATATGACGCTAGTGCAAAGGATTCTGCAGGGAAATCTCTGAATGACACATTGCTGCCAGGCCCTAAACTGCAAAATAATATATTCGACTTGTTGGTTAGATTTCGTTGGCATGCAATAGTGTTCACTGGAGACATCAAGCAGATGTACCGTCAGTTCCTTGTCGATCTCGAAGACTGTGATTATCAGCGCATCCTCTGGCGGCCATCAGCTGATGACCCTGTGAAAGATTATCGCTTGCTCACAGTGACTTACGGTGTTTCTTGTGCTCCTTATCAAGCGCTCTGGTGTATATCCAAGTTGGCGAAGGAGTTCTCGTCTCGTGCTCCTCATGGTGCTGCAGTGCTGGGAAGGGATGCGTATGTCGATGACGTCGTATCAGGTGCAGACTCGGTCGAAAATGCGTTGGTGTTACGTAAACAGCTGGTGGAAATCTTGTCGTCTGCTCAGCTTCACTTGCGTAAATGGACTTCCAATAGTCCTGAATTTCTAGAAAGCTTGCCAGGTGCGGAGCTTTATTCTGAGCAACTTCATAATTTCGAAGATGTTCATGATTTATCGTTAAAAATTCTCGGTCTGTCGTGGCTTCCACAGGAAGATAATTTCACATTTAAAACATCATTAAATGATTGTCGTTGTACGAAGCGGTCAATTCTCTCGGACATCGCTCGTATCTTTGATCCTTTGGGTCTATTATCCCCAGTTGTATTCTTTGCGAAATATTTAATACAACTTCTGTGAGAGACCTCTGGTGTCGATTGGGATACCGAAGCTCCCATCACCATCACTCAAGAATGGCGTAAGTTCAAATCACAACTGTCGGATTTGAGTTCATTGTCCATTCCTCGGAGAATGATTGTATCGTTTACATCACTACAACTCCACGGTTTCTGTGACGCTTCGGAGAAGGGTTATTGTGCTGTCATTTATTGTCGTGTCGTTCAGAATGACGGTTCTATTGTCGTGCGCCTGTGCTGCGCTAAATCCAAGGTGGCTCCTCTCCGTAAATGCTCAGTACCAAGGTTGGAGTTGCTAGCTGCTGTCTTACTGTCGGACTTGGTCATGTCGTTTCGGGAAGCTTTAAAAGATTTTCACATGTTTGATGATATCTATGCGTGGTCAGATTCCACTGTCACTCTGACTTGGATTCGTTCATGTCCATCAAAATGGAAAACCTTCGTAGCCAATAGGGTTACACACATACAGGAAAATGTGCGCCCTGACTGTTGGAAGCACGTTGCTGGTTCGGACAATCCTGCAGACTGCGGTTCCCGCGGCTTACTTCCAGCTGATTTAATCCAGCATCCGCTATGGTGGGCGGGGCCGATCTGGTTGTCTAATCCTCAAGAGTCATGGCCGCAATCGGAGATCCTTCCTGATCAGTCCGCTTTGAATGAGCAGAAAATTTATAGTCTGTTCACAGCCTCCAATGTAGCTTTCATAGACAATATCGAACGACAATACCGAACTTCGAAAAATATCGAACCAAATTTATCGTCTGATGAAATCCTAAAGGTTATGCATTTTCTTGTAAAACACGTTCAAGAACAAGTTTTCGCCTCGGAAATTCGTTGCTTGTCGATAGATAAGTCACCACACCCTTTACCAAAACCTTTGCGAAAATTGTCGCCATTTTTGGATGAGCTTGGGTTGTTAAGGGTGGGCGGTCGCCTTTCCAAAGGGAATTTAACATTCGATGTTAAACATCCGCTCTTATTGCCTCGTGAGCATGGGCTGACGACGTTAATAATTCAGGATTATCATCATCGGTTCATGCACCCTGGATTGCAAACTTTGCAGAATTTACTAGCCCAAGAATTTTGGATTTTGTCAGCTAAACGGGCAATAAACTCGGTAATTTCATCCTGCATGAAATGCTTTCGTTCTCGACCCAAGGTGGCTTCGCCTCCTATGATGGGTAATTTACCATCGCTTCGAATAAATCAAATTAAACCTTTTTCGTCCTCGGCGGTAGACTACGCGGGTCCCTTCGACATTAGTATGGCTCGCGGTCGTGGTCTGCGCACATACAAAGCGTATATTTGCGTTTTCGTGTGTACTGCCACCAAGGCAATACATTTCGAACTCGTTTCCGAGCTCACGTCTGAAGCATATCTGGCAGCTCTCCGTCGCTTTATTTCTCGACGTGGTCATTGCTCCAGGTTAATCTCAGATCAAGGGAGAAACTTTATCGGTGCATCCAATATGCTACAAGATTTGATGGTTAAGGCTTCGCACGCAGAGAAAATTAACTTTGTTTTTAACCCACCTGGTAGTCCACATTTCTCTGGGTTAGCTGAGGCTGGCGTGAAGTCTGTGAAAACCCACCTCTCTCGTGTGATCGGTTCACAGCGACTTACTTTTGAAGAGTTCTATACTGTCTTAACTCAGATAGAGGCAATGCTAAACTCGAGACCTCTGTCTCCTATCAGTTCAGATCCTAACGATTTGTCTGTGTTGACCCCTGGTCACTTCCTCACTTTGGAACCACTCACCATATTACCGGAAGGAAATATGGTCGATGTGAAACTTGGTCCTCTTCAGCGATGGAAGCTGCTACAAAAGATTCACCAGGATTTCTGGCGCAAGTGGCAAGTAGAATACTTGCACACATTGCAACAACGCCACAAATGGTTCAACAACCAGCAAAACATTGTCGTCGGCATGCTCGTGCTAATTGTCAATGAGCAATGTAGCCCCATGAAATGGAAAATAGGCCGAGTTATCCAACTTCATCCAGGGACTGATGGGATTTGTCGCGTCGTTACAGTTCGTACCGAATCAGGTGAGCTTAAACGACCAGTAGTCAAGCTGTGTCCCTTACCTTTACAAAATTAACTCCCAAATCACTAAGCAATAAAAAATAGTTTAATAGTATCGTTTTGAATATCGTAGAATAAATCTAAATCTAAGTGTAGTTAAATAGCAAAAAACCTAGAACACTATGCACTGGTGTGTCCTATGAATACCTCTCGTTTAAAATATAATTATCTCGTAAAATACATGGTATTTTGGCGGGCGGAATGTTTAGAATTGTTCCATGGTTTTAGATAATTTCGCCTGGCAACATACTTGCCTTGAACTTAAAAAAAAAAAAAAAACGTTCAATGAGTTGTCATTAATATTTCGGTGCGATAGCACGTACTCTTTTTTCGTAAATTCAAAGTATTCAAATCTTTCGTATCGAGCAGTTGATTATCGTATAAAATCTTTGCTTTCAACTGTGTGTGAACGTCGAAGAAGGCAGATCCGTTGGAGGAAGCACGAGTCTTTGCATCTCGCTGGAGCTGGTTAACGGTAAACCTTTGCCGAAGGTAAGTTCGAACGAGCCAACGGTGAGGAGCCTATACCAGCCGCTACAGCCGAGATCTGCGCTATCTTCTGCAGATCACAAAGGTACGTGTTTCTTACAGCTGATAAGCCTTCCACACCAAGTTCCATATTATTTTCGTATCGTGAAAACTTTGAACTTTAAAACTTAAATTATAAAAAAATACAGTCCGCTTTTATCGAAGAAATAATCATACATTTACCAACCCTTTTTTGGTAAAGAAAACCGAATATAATATTTCTGTGAGTCTTAAGACTCATATTTTCATAATAATATTTACGAAGCTGGACGTTCCGAGTTCATATCCCAAAGATATTATCACGAATATGTTGTCTATATGGCGACATATGATGATATAGACAACCACGACCGAACTGCATGTTCGGTGATTGGTTATGTGTTACCTGGCTGTTAGTACTAGCGTAGTAACATTTGATATGCTTTGACGCATTCCGAACAGACTTCTCACTTGTGAATCTTTTCACGGAATTAACTTATTCTCATATGATTCGAAGGTTTTCTTCAACAGTCTATGTATAAGTGTTTATATATATATATATATATATATGACGGCGCGTCGTTGAATGTTGCACTTACATTAGTGATTTATGACTATGTTTATTATTCAGCTGTTTGTTTTGATAATATTATGATTGTCGATTATTTTTTAATTGAGGTATCGAAATGTTGAAAGTGTCCAATTGTCCATAAAGAGCGGGTTTCCCCCGAATAGGGTAGCAAGATGGCGCCGACCGGTTGGCAGCTGTCATTACATTAACGGCTGTGAACGGTGGTGCACGTGTTTCTAACCTATTGGCTCTTTATCCAGTTTTATTTGATCAATCATCCATTATTGTGATTATAAGTGTGTCTAAATAAAACCAGTGATTTATAAACGCATAGGACGTGCTTTTATTTCCGCGTTTTCTGATCTCCATAACAAGATGGCTGATAACCATGAGGTTGATGGCGCCAATGTTCCTGATACTCTCCGATGTGACGACAGACGTCCTGCTGAGCCTCTTGATGCTTCTTTATCAGAAGTGGGATTACCTCGTTCATCCCAGGATCAGCCCTCAGGTCATAATGAAAAATTTTCACTTAATAATGAGTGCGACCGTTGGAAATTACTTTTTGACATGCAGCAATGGAACTTAACAGAGTTAATTCGCGCTATGCAAGAACCACGCGTCGCCGAATCGAAAGTTTCGTTGCCAGAATTCAACCCGGATATTCAGGATAGCGATGCTCGTGCGTGGTGCGAAACAGTGGATCTATGTTTACA
The DNA here is from genome assembly GCA_025490895.1 of Thaumatotibia leucotreta. Taxonomy (NCBI): domain Eukaryota; kingdom Metazoa; phylum Arthropoda; class Insecta; order Lepidoptera; family Tortricidae; genus Thaumatotibia; species Thaumatotibia leucotreta. The sequence goes on from JALPQI010003413.1 coordinate 53,028, forward strand.
AGAAAAACCCCTATCAGGTGGTAATCTCATAATGACTATAAGCAAAGCACTCAAGGGAAGTGTTTCAGCGTGGTTAGCACAGGCTAGTTTTGCCGGAATAACTTGGCCTCAGTTGAAGGATCTGTTTCTTGCGCGATTCGATTTTGTTGAAACTCCTGCGGCAAATTTATGGCGGCTATTCAACGGGAGCCCAAAAGAAGGTGAATGTTTGTCAGCATACACCAGTCGATTTATGAGCGCCTTGCTGACAAGATGGAAATCTTTGACAACGGAACAGATCGCTATCGCTGTTACACTAGCTCATGCTGCAAAAATTGAACCTCGACTTCAGCGAGTAGCATTTACCACGGAGATTGAAAACCGCAACAAACTACAACAAGAGCTAATGGCTTACACTTTTAGAAAAAGGGGACCTCCCAATCAAGACAAGACATATCCATTTGTGGATGCGAAGAAGCCGCGTAGTGACAGTTCTCGACGATGCTATAACTGTGGCAAGCTAGGCCATGTGTCGAGTGAATGCCGAGGAAACAGTAGTCGTGACGCTTTAAGGTCTGAGAATTCAAGCTTATCTACACCTCATCTTCCAAAAGGAGACAACGAAGTCAAAAAGAAGATTACACCAACCTGCTATAAATGTAGAGAACAAGGGCACATCGCTTCACACTGCCCTACTAAGGACACCGACACACGGGTCGAGCGACGGGTGGACATCTGTACCATCAAAGCAGCCACTGATCAGCTCATGGACGGAACTGGTGAGAAGTTTTCATTTAGCTTCGATTCTGGTGCCGAGTGCTCTTTAATAAGAGAAAGTTTATCAAGTAGACTCTCTGGCAAACGATTTTATAACGCAGTCAAATTGGTAGGCTTAAATGGGAGTGTTAATTGCAATTTTCAAGTTCTGTCAACGGTCACTATTCAAGGGTATGCGGTTCAATTAATATTTCATGTGGTACCTGACGAAAATATTACTGACGAAATTATGATTGGTAGAGATCTGCTAGCGTCTGGTTTTTCTGTTGAGATTTTTGAACATAAGCTCGTGGTTAACAAAATAAAAGTCGTTTCGGTTTGTGGTGTAGGATGTAAAGCAAATGATTTCTGAAAAGGCAACAATTGATTTCTCTCCTTGAAAATAATTCTACTTACTTTGTGGAAGGGACGCCTACTGGCAGGGTTACTACGGGCCAACTGGAGATTAAATTGATAGACCCCAATATTACGGTTCAACGAAGGCCTTACCGGTTAAGTCCAGATGAAAGAAGTGCCGAACCGGTTAAGTCCAGTTAATATCCGCTGGTGTAATCCGGGAAAGCAGTTCTCCTTTCGCGAGTCCCATGTTACTGGTGAAAAAGAAAGACGGTACAGATAGACTTTGTGTTGACTACCGGGAACTCAATAACAACACTGTACCTGATAGATATCCTTTACCATTAATATCAGATCAAATTCAGCGCTTAGTTGGAGCTAATTATTTTACGTCTCTAGATATGGCTAGTGGATATCATCAGATACCAGTGCACGAGGAGTCTATAGAGCGCACAGCGTTTGTCATACCCGAGGGCCAATTCGAATATTTATCCATGCCTTTCGGTCTTCGTAATGCGCCTTCAATTTACCAACGAGCTATTAATAAAGCCTTAGGTTCGTTAACAGAATCCTTTGCTGTCGTTTACCTAGATGATGTCATCATTCCATCACGCACTATTGAGGAAGGACTTGAGCGGTTGCAGGTGGTAATGAAAGCTTTGACGGATGCAGGATTCTCCTTAAATATCAAAAAATGTGCTTTTCTGAAAGAGAGGGTCGAATTCTTAGGCTATGAAGTATCGGCAGGTGTAATTAGGCCAAATCCACGTAAAATTATGGCTCTAACTGAACTGGCTCCACCTCAGACGGTTACTCAACTACGTCAATTTATCGGTTTAGCTTCTTACTTTCGGCAATTTGTCCCCGGGTTTTCACAAAAAGCAGCCCCGCTTTACGGTCTTACGTCAGGCAAAGGGAAAATTCAATGGACTCCTGAGCTTGAGAAAATTCGTAGAGAAATCATAAATGTTCTTACTAACGAACCTGTACTGACTATATTCGACCCAGATCTTCCTATAGAACTGCACACAGATGCGAGCGCGGAAGGCTATGGCGCTATACTTATGCAAAAAGTAGATGACAGATTACATGTCGTAGAATATTACAGTCGCCGAACATCTAAAGCTGAATCCAATTACCATTCATACTGTTAACTTGTCAGAATAATTTATGAATACTAATGGGTCTCTAAAAATATAATGATGCAATTGTACCCTTATAATTTTGTAACATATAATTTTAAGTTATTACATTATATTATAGTTCAGGGTGGATTCATGTAGACGTTTATCATTACACCCTCAATAGTGTAAGAAAGTCAAGCATTTTAATATTGTTTAATTTCATTCAACCAGTTGTGGGTATATTCGATTGGTGATTTGCTAATATACCCACAACCTATAAAACTAAAGATTGTAAATTATATATAAGCCGAGAAATACGTGATTCGGGATCATTCTTGAGCAATTGTTCGTGGAATAAAGTTCAGTGCAGTTACAGTTTATAACAGTTTTATTGGTTTCACCCTTCGGCTACTATCCTAACTAACGGGAGTCTTCAGTTCAGCAAGTGGGATATAAAACTCGCCCATCAAAAAACCATGGACGAGATACCCTCTGAGCGACGACTGGCAACGCCAGATGGCAGCAGAGACGGGCTGCAGAGGCAAAGCCGACGGCGCAGCAGACTACAAGATGACCGGCGCAGCCGCAGTTCCAGGCGGTCACGCAGCAAGCGACGGCATCACTCTGGTGGGCTCTGTAGTCATCGGAGCAGACAACCGAGGTCACCGTACGGACGAACAGGACAACGACTCTCCCGCAGTCGTTCAAGAGGTACGAGACGTTCATCTAGTCATCGTAGAAGCAGTCGGAGGTCAATTAGTGATCACAGATATTATGCGAGGGTGCGTGGTAGTCGCAGTGGGGGTCGAAGGTCTCGTAGCATGGAGAGGAGAGCGGACGTATCTCGACACCACTATAGATCTCGTAGTCCACATGTGGGAGTTAAGCATTGTGAAATGAGGGGCAATAATTCACATGCGTGCATGTCAAGAGTTAGATCCGTAACTGAGCGCTCATTAGCTAATAATAATGATAACTCAAATAGAAGTACAAATGTAGAATTATTGCCACCTTTAGTGCAGGAGGTTCAGAGCAATGAGATTATAAACAGCGGCAATAGTCTCCCGGGTAGTGTAAATGTCAGCAACTCTGAACAGCACAGAGAGCCCCAGGATGTAGCAGATGTCTTCAAAGAATTTATTAAAATCATGAAAGCAGAGAATGCAAACGCAAAGCCATCTGTAAGATATCCTGTGGCTACCAGTGCGGTTCCAGAGTTTGATCCAAGCAAAAGTAGTCAAACCATTGACATGTGGCTGACGAAAGTTAATGAGTGTGCCGCTATTTATAATTGGTCTGAACCAGAAGTATTACATTACGCGTTACCTAAGTTAAGTGGTGTAGCACAACGTTGGTATCAATCACTTCCCAGTATGAAATACTCATGGGAGGAATGGCAGGTTAAACTAAAAACTGCTTTTCCAAGCATCGAAAACTATGGTATTTTATTAACTGAAATGCTTAACTTGAGAGCGAAATTTGGTGATTCTCTTGAAAATTATTTTTATGATAAAATGATTTTACTACATAGATGTAGATTGTCTGGGAAGGATGCAGTTGATTGTATTCTACTTGGTATTGATGACAGGTCAGTGCGAACAGGAGCAGAAGCAGCGCAATTTGCTGACCCAGATAAATTATTAGTTTATTTGCGGAGTGTAAAATCAATTAAAAGAGTTGAAAGACCTTTTCATAAGCCCTCTTCTGCTTCTGATTCAGCACAGAAATTGAAGCCATTTACTAAAACTAACAGAGATAATAATAGAGTTCTAAAATGTTATAATTGTGGTGAGGAAGGTCATCCAAGTTTCAAATGTAAGCAACCGCAAAGAAAATGTGAAACATGTTTAAAACTGGGACACTTAACTGAATATTGTTTTAATAAAAGTTCAAGTAACAAACAAATAGGACCTGAGGAGAAATCAGTTAAATTAATAGACAGTGTTGATAAAAATGACAGCAAATATTATAAATTTGCTGTCATTAACGATAAGAAGTTCCCATGTTTTATTGACTTTGGTAGTCAATGTACTATGATGCGCGTATCAGATGCGAATAACTTTTTAACTATGGACCTGGATGACGTTCCTCTCCTCAGAGGTTTCGGTAATGGAACCGTGAAACCTGTAGGTAAATGTACAATAAATATAACTATTGATGGGGTTAGTGCCACAGTTCCTCTTTTAATAGTACCAGATGAATCTTTATCAGTACCTATACTGGTAGGCCAAACATTCACAGAACAGAGCCACATTACTATCGTTAAGACCAGCGAAGCGTTGTTTCTCAGCTCTAGTAATCTAAAAACGGATAAAATATTGATTTATGCTAAAGAAGATACCAAAATTAAGGGAGTTAGTAAAATAGAGGTTTATACTGTGCCAAAATACTCCGGTGACATTATGATTGAGCATCAATTAAGACAGGAACCGCGTAAGGAATATGAAATATTTCGAGATGAGTGTCGATTCGAAACTGGGCTTGGTCATTTAAACATTAGGGGATTTCCGTGTAGACAGTTTGTAGTGCCGAAGGACACGTTATTAGTGCGTTCTAATCCTGTTAATGTATTACAAGTCAATTTATTGGAAACGTGCAGTAATAACTTAGAGAAAGTGGAAATTCAACCAGAATACTTGTTAGTTGATACTGAGTTTGATTCTAATAGTTTGATGAAGCTAACCGATTTACTAACTGACTTTAGGGAATGTTTTGCCTTCAGCACAAGTGAAATTGGATGTACTAATGTTTCTGAAATGGAAATACGCCTAAACGATTCAAGTCCTGTAGTCTATCGACCCTACAGACTGTCTCACACAGAAAGGGAAATAGTTAGGCAAATTGTTGCCGATTTAGAGGAGTGTGGTATAATCAGGGAGTCATGTTCAGAATATGCCTCGCCAATAGTTTTAGTTAAGAAAAAGTCTGGCGAGACACGTATGTGTGTTGATTTTAGAAAGCTTAATAAAAATACAGTTAAGGAACACTACCCAATGCCCCGAATTGAAGATCAAATTGATAATTTAGCTGGATTTCAATATTATACAACACTCGACTTGGCATCTGGTTATTACCAGATCCCAATGTCTGAGAATTCCAAACGACTGACTGCTTTTGTGACCCCAGACGGTCACTATGAGTTCAATCGCATGCCGTTTGGGCTCGCAAATGCACCGTCAACGTTCCAACGCACAATAAATAAGATATTAGGACAATCCCGGTTTAAAAACGCGTTTGCTTATATGGACGATATTGTGATCCCATCTACAGACATCGAATCCGGGCTAGAAGGTTTGCGCCATATTTTGTGTTTATTTAAAGAAGCTCGCTTGACTTTGAAATTATCAAAGTGTCACTTCTTCCGGAAACATATTGAATATCTCGGTTTCGATATTAGTGCAGCGGGAGTCAAGCCTGGTAGTAGAAAGATTGATGCAGTTAAGAATTTCCCAAGACCACAAGATCAGCATAATGTCAGGCAATTTATAGGCCTCGCGAGTTTTTTTCAGGCGGTTTGTACAAGGTTTCTCAATTATCGCTAGACCACTCACGCAATTATTAAGAAAAGATTCGAAATGGCATTGGGGTGATAATGAGGAAAATGCCTTTAACACTTTGCGCAAAGTATTAGTTGAGAGACCCGTTTTGGCATTTTATAACCCTACTTTCGAGACTCAAGTCCACACGGACGCGAGTAAAAGTGGGTTGGGCGGTATTTTTTTGCAGAGGGAAAACTCTAGTTCACCTTTTAAAGCAGTGGCATATTATAGTCGCCAAACATCTCCCGAGGAGCAACACTTTACGTCTTATGATCTGGAAACGTTAGCCGTTGTTTGTTCCTTGCAGCGTTTCCGTGTCTACTTGCTTGGGTTGCATTTCAAAATCGTTACCGATTGCAACTCGCTGAGAGCGACTCTGGAGAAAAGAGATATGATACCCAGAGTTGCTCGTTGGTGGAACATCATGCAGGAGTACGATTTTGATATGGAATACAGGCCTGGCGTTAGGATGCAGCATGTAGATGCGTTAAGTCGTAACCCGATTGAACCGGCCGCGACGGTAGTAGAATATGACGTTAGAGTGTGTGAGGTCAGGGACGCGACTGTAGATTGGATCACAACAGTTCAACAAAACGATTCGGAAATTAAACGTACCATGGAAATCCTGAATGACTCAACATTAAATAATGTCCCTGATATTAAAACGAATTATATTGTCAAACGAGGTTTACTCTACCGGAAAACAGAAAGCGGTGAACGGTGGGTTGTTCCGAAAGGGGTTAGGTGGCAGATTTTAAAGTCTAACCATGACGATATAGGGCATTTTAGTTATGACAAAACGATACATAAGATCAAAAGCTTGTATTGGTGGCCCAAGATGAATCGATTTGTAAGAAAATATGTACAAAGTTGTTTAGAATGTGCGTACTCGAAAGCTCAAGGGGGTAAGAAAGCAGGAGAACTACATACGATTCCTAAAGTTGAATCTCCTTTCCATACCTTACATTTTGATCATTTGGGACCATTTATTAAAAGTAAAAGGAAAAACGTGTACTTGTTTGTGATTATAGATGCTTTTACTAAATTTATAGTTCTAGTACCGGTTAAGAATACTAAATCAAATACCTCTATAAAGGCACTCGAACATTACTTTGATCTTTTTAAACCCCCAACAAGGATAATTTCTGACAGGGGTAGTGGTTTCACCTCCAAACGCTTTAAGTCTTTTGTAGCGTCTTTGGGTATAAAACATGTTCTAAATGCCGTTGCCACGCCACGAGCAAACGGCCAAGTAGAACGTTACAATAGAACTATATTGGGAGCACTTACTGCTGCAAATTACGGGAAATCTGAAAATGCTTGGGATGAGGCGGTTTCTAAAGTACAGTGGGGACTAAATAACACTTTAAATCAAGGAACGGGGAAAACTCCATCAGAAGTGTTATTTGGGCTGCGACTGACTGGCACAACAGATGCCCTTTTAAATTCAAGTATAGGAAATAATGACGATTTAAGTAGGTCAAATCTGGAGCAAATACGGGAAGAGGTATCGGAGCGTATACAGAAAAATCAAGAAAAACAGAAAGACAGATTTGATAGGCACAGAAAGATACTAAAATTTAGCTTAGGGGATTTAGTAAGAGTGGAAAGGGAAATTCCTGCGAGTGGCCAAAGTCGAAAGTTAGTACCCCGCTTTCAGGGGCCATATCGTGTAACGCAAGTTCTTGACCACGATCGATATGAGATTTGTGATACACCTCTATCTAAGAAAAATAATCGCCCGTTTAAAAGTATAGTTTCAATTGATAAAATGTTACCCTGGCTTGTGTTTAACAGAGACACAGAAAGCAGCGATAATGATGTGACTCTGTCGGAGTAGGTAGCTCCAAACTTATATAATTATATGTTTCACTTCAATCGTGTATATCATATATAATATAATAAATGGACATAATCAATAAATACTGTTTTATGTCATGGATACAATTAATTGTATTGAAGGTACATGATAATTCGATAGAATTATGATGTTAGCATTGGCAGTATAAGGAAACATGAAGGGGTTCCCATTACTGCATTTAACAAGGTATATTATATTATAGTTGATTCAATAGAATTATTTTAACGGTATAAGGAAACATGAAGGGGTTCCCATTACTGTATTGGATAAAGTGTCATTATATATATCTAGTTGATTCGATAGAATCATTTTAATGGTATAAGGAAACATGAAGGGGTTCCCATTACCAATTTTGTAATTCGATATAATTTAACTGTGTTATTAAGAAAGATAAAAATAAGTCCCATTAGTATACATAATAAATTTAAACAAATTAGAATTCAAGTCAATTTTGACAATATGAATGGAATTGTGCTATAAGTAATTATGTTTATGAGAAGTTATAAAACTACATGGACGTAGCTAATGCAGGACGGCCGTCTGTTAACTTGTCAGAATAAATGAATACTAATGGGTCTCTAAAAATATAATGATGCAATTGTACCCTTATAATTTTGTAACATATAATTTTAAGTTATTACATTATATTATAGTTCAGGGTGGATTCATGTAGACGTTTATCATTACACCCTCAATAGTGTAAGAAAGTCAAGCATTTTAATATTGTTTAATTTCATTCAACCAGTTGTGGGTATATTCGATTGGTGATTTGCTAATATACCCACAACCTATAAAACTAAAGATTGTAAATTATATATAAGCCGAGAAATACGTGATTCGGGATCATTCTTGAGCAATTGTTCGTGGAATAAAGTTCAGTGCAGTTACAGTTTATAACAGTTTTATTGGTTTCACCCTTCGGCTACTATCCTAACTAACGGGAGTCTTCAATACGAACTTGAGACGCTTGCAATCGTCAATGCTATCAAGCATTTTCGTCATTACCTACAGGGACAGAAATTTTTAGTAGTTACAGACTGCAATGCAGTCAAAGCATCAAAATCAAAAGTCGATCTCACACCTCGAGTGCATAGGTGGTGGTGCTTTTTGCAGTCGTTTGATTTTGAGATCGAATACCGGCAGGGCAAACGTATGAGCCACGCGGATTTCTTCTCTCGCAATCCTTTACCATCCCCCGAGCAGGTAACTAAAGTTGAACAAAAGCGTATTAATTTAACGGAAATTTCTGACACCTGGTTACAAGCCGAACAGCAAAAAGACGACGAAATCAAATCTATAATCACTAAACTCGAATCAAATCAACTCGATAGCGACGTTTCCAAAACTTATGAAACTAGGCGTGGGTTGCTATATCGAAAAATTGACAGGAACAATAAAAGTATTTGGCTGCCCATCGTTCCGAGGGCTTTTCAGTGGGCCATAATAAATCACGTGCATGAAAATATAATGCATTTGGGGTGGGAAAAGACTCTAGAAAAGATGTACTGCCATTTTTGGTTTCCCAATATGAACAAATATGTCAGGAAATTTGTAGAAAACTGTATAACTTGCCGAGTAGCAAAGGGTAACTCCGGAAAGGTGCAAGCGGAATTACATCCAATCCCTAAAACTACTATTCCTTGGCACACTATTCATATGGATGCAACAGGAAAATTAAGCGGAAAGAAAGACACGAAAGAATACGTTTTCGTGTCCATAGATGCTTTTACGAAATTCGTAATATTATACCACACAAGAAATATAGACGCAATTAGTGCAATTAGGGCATTAAAGTACAATGTTTCCTTATTTGGTGCACCTCAGCGTGTTATTGCTGATCAGGGTAGATGTTTCACTGGAAAGGACTTTCGAGAGTATTGCAATGCTCATAATGTAAATTTACATCTTATTGCAACTGGCAGTAGTCGAGCTAATGGGCAGGTAGAACGAGTTATGTCTACACTCAAAAATATGTTGACCGCTGTAGAGACAAGTAAAAATAGGTCCTGGCAAGATGCACTTCCCGACATACATCTGGCTATTAATTGTACTATGAGTAGGGTAACAAAAGCAAGTCCCCTGGAGCTTTTAATAGGAAAGGTGGCTAGACCTATAGACCTGATGACATTAGAAACTGATGAGACTGCGATAGACATAAATGCTGTTAGAGAGCAGTCGGTTCGAGAAATAGAGGCTAGCGCTTCTTACGAAAAGAATAGGTTCGATAAAACTATAGCCAAAGTTAAAAAGTTTAAAGTGGGTGATTACGTTCTTTTGGAAAATCATGAGCGTAATCAAACGAAGTTAGACTCAAAGTTTAAAGGTCCATATTTGGTGGTAGAGCTGTTGGATGGTGACAGATATCTACTGAAGGCTCTTAACTCTAATAGAACATACAAGTATGCTCATGACCGCATGCGGGCCATGCCTGAGTGTTATGTTCCTTTAGAGTTAAACGCTGGGTTGGAAATCCCTATTGACCAAGTTGAGACAGAATGTGCCGATGACGGCGATGGTGAGTAATTTAATTACGTATCTGACTATGTATCATTGACTCGCCTGTGTGGCATTGACTCGTCTGTGTGCATTGACATGCCTGTGTGGCATTGACGTGCCTGTGTGGCATTGACGCGCCTGTGTGGCACCGACGCGCCTGTGTGGCAATGACGCGCCTGTGTGGCATCGACGCGCCTGTGTGGCAATGACGCGCCTGTGTGGCAATGACGCGCCTGTGTGGCAATGACGCGCCTGTGTGGCACCGGCTTGCCTGTGTGGCACTGAATAATTACCTTGTGTATACTCTGATGACTGTGTGTGATATCTTGAACCAACATGACACATAATATGTAACTGTGTAATTTAATGGGCCTGTGTGGCACAAGTCTAACTTTATTTGTCGTGTGTCATATTGTGGTCAGGGTGACCGAGTTGAATGTAGTGCAAACTATATTACTCCTTTGCAGATGGAGCCGCTATTTCGGCACACGAGGACGTGTGATATGCAGGACGGCCGTGACGGCGCGTCGTTGAATGTTGCACTTACATTAGTGATTTATGACTATGTTTATTATTCAGCTGTTTGTTTTGATAATATTATGATTGTCGATTATTTTTTAATTGAGGTATCGAAATGTTGAAAGTGTCCAATTGTCCATAAAGAGCGGGTTTCCCCCGAATAGGGTAGCAAGATGGCGCCGACCGGTTGGCAGCTGTCATTACATTAACGGCTGTGAACGGTGGTGCACGTGTTTCTAACCTATTGGCTCTTTATCCAGTTTTATTTGATCAATCATCCATTATTGTGATTATAAGTGTGTCTAAATAAAACCAGTGATTTATAAACGCATAGGACGTGCTTTTATTTCCGCGTTTTCTGATCTCCATAACAAGATGGCTGATAACCATGAGGTTGATGGCGCCAATGTTCCTGATACTCTCCGATGTGACGACAGACGTCCTGCTGAGCCTCCTGATGCTTCTTTATATATATATACATAAACACACACGTACACATATACAGGGTGGTCCAAACCTTGACGTCAAAAAATTTTTTTTAGATTCCTCACGTCATGAGCTATCAGAATATACCCCATGTATGTTAGCCGATTTTTTGTAGTTTTCGAGTTATGAATTTTTGAAATTCTGGATAGAAGAAATTTATTAATAAAAAAAAAGTTTTGGGTTTTTTAACTAGTTTCTTTTTGTAAAAGTATTACTACAAATAAAGCATTTACTGACAAAAAAATTAGCGTCCTCACTTTGATACAAGTAGGATAAAAAATACTAAATTCAAAATTTTACGCTAAAAACGCATCAAAATAGCATTAATGTACGTAAATAAAAAAATAAAACATACCCCAAGGAATGTTCGTATTCTAAAGACCGCCTTAGACCTTGAGCCTTCGTAAAAGCAAAAAAAAAGTGATACTTAATGATGAGGATTTTTCGGAGTAGTCGGTCAAATAAACTCAAAAAAAAAGCTTCTAAATTTTTAATTTAAAAATAAAGTAAAATTTCGTCTGTTTTGTTGTTCTTGTCAATAAACAAAGACAGAAAATACCACGAAAACTCAATTTGTGTAGTTATTCAAGTCATTTTTTACTACATTAAAATTTTAAGCTTTTTTAAGTTTACTTGACCGACTACTCCGAAAAATCCTCATCATTAAGTGTAACTTTTTTTTGTTTTTACGAAAGCTCAAGGTCTAGGGCGGTCTTTAGAATACGAAAATTCCTTGGGATATGTTTTATTTTTTTATTTACGTACATTAATGGTATTTTGAGGCATTTTTAGCGTAAAATTTTGAATTTAGTATTTTTTTATCCTACTTGTATCAAAGTGAGGACGCTAATTTTTTTGTCACTAAATGCTTTATTTGTAGTAATACTTTTACAAAAAGAAACTAGTCAAAAAACCCAAAACTTTTTTTTTATTAATAAATTTCTTCTATCCAGAATTTCTCAAAAAAAATTTTCAAAAATTCATAACTCGAAAACTACAAAAAATCGGCTAACATACATGGGGTATATTCTGATAGCTCATGACGTGAGGAATCTAAAAAAAATTTTTTGACGTCAAGGTTTGGACCACCCTGTATATACATATATATATACATATACCTACACGGTGTTACGTCAGCATTGCGAAAGATTTTAATGCTGGATTCCTGACCATATTTAGAGTCTTTAATGTTATGTAAAATTTCCTGGATCCGGCTTGGTTTCAGAGATAATATACCCTTTTTTCGAAATAAGTTTTTCGACGTAACTCGTCATTTAACTTCTTTTGGATTACAATGCTATCACAATGTGTTCTAATATTACCACATCTTTTGCCTGATATTCAAAAAATACGAATAGACTTGACGAAATAACCTCTACCTAAAAAAACAATTGAAATAAATAATTTAAACAAATTGTTGTTATGATAAAAAAGTACTGGAAATGTTAAAAAGTATTCAAATCGGCCTAAAAGAAAGAAAAAAAAATTTTTTTTTTGGTGGAATTGACATTAGGTCTCATAATGTTTTTTTGTTTATTTTGATGTCTAGAATGGATAGTTAAAATCTTTCGCAATGCTCGCGTAACACCGTGTATACATAGATACATGGGTAGATACATAGTAGGCGATATACAGTGTGGAAATTAAACTCAGGCTCTGGAGGAAAACTACTTTAAATCCTTAAGCTAGCTCATTTTACTTAAAGGAGACATTCCTTTGTTTATGAAAAGAAACAAATATGCATTCAAGATTTTTTTAAACCCGCTTCCTTCGCCCGGGAATCGAACCAACTAAAATTTACAAAAATATATTTTTTTTATTATACTAATCGATAGTATTAATATTCAGGATTTCAGGATAATGTTTCTCTAACGCACTTAAATTATTTAACTGATAAATAAAAATGATAGTTAAAAAATCTTTTAAAGTAGTTTTCCTCCAGGGCCTGAGTTTGATTTCCACACTGTACATATAATATCGTCCCTTGGTACTCACTTCACAAATTTAATTGAGCTTTCTGCGAGACTAGGTCGATTTAATTTTGTGTAAGATTGTCCCAGGATATTTACTTACATTTTAACGAATTCAGTTAATATTACTAATTTGCCTATACTTTTCCAGGAGATCACTACACTCAACCATATATACACCAGCGATATATACGTGTAAACCACAGTCAATTAATAATAGTTTTTCATTTTTTTATGCCCGAAAAGTGGGACAACAACTGTATCGGTTACTGTTTGCACGATAAGAGGAAGGAGTGCGACCTGAAAAAAAACAGGTTGTACGATATCATGTGCCTGCAGCACAACAACGAGACAGGTGAGTACAGTCGCCGTCAGATATACGGGAGCGGCCAGGGTGCTCACAAACATCTGAGCATGAAGTGCACTGTAGCCGCTCCGATACATACATGTACAAAGTTATGGGACATGAAGGGGAAGTACCTTAAATATAGAAGATAGGATATTTTGCTGAAAGAAGACTATTTTATTTTGTTAATTAAATAATACTGCATCACGCTACTCATCAAAAAATCCAAAACAAAATGCTTTTTCTAGGCATCGAACCTACTTTAATACGAAATATATATTTTTTGTAATTTTATGGTGTCATTCGAAAGAATGGATAAAAAATAACAATTTTTCTTAAGAAACATAGTATCTAAAACGGAAAGAATAACCAAACAAGTTTGGTTCAAAATTCGAAATAAATTGTAGTTGGTTCGATTTTCGGGTGAAGCATGTAATTTTATGAAAAACTTTGAATGCACTATTACGAAATTTTAAAAATAACATTAAGTCTTCTTTCAGCAAAATACACTATCTACAATATTTAAGGTACTTCCTCTTCATGTCCCATAAATTTGGGACGCCCTGTATATAATAAGGGATGTGATGGCCAGAGCCGGATTAACAATTACGAGCCGGATTTACAAGTAAATTTTTTTTATTCCCCAGAAGAAACCAAGTACTTAACTGAATTATGCGAGTTTACTTTGGATCTGGACAATTACTGTAACCGCACCTTCGCCGCCGGGTCGGGCCTCTCCTCCGGTGTTGCCCCCGGGTCCGGCAATTCCTCCGGTGTCGGTACGTACTGTTTTAGCTTTAATTTTGCCAGATCTGGACATGCTTGGACTCATTCGAAACCCAGATCTTATCCATTTTTTATGTAAATGAGCAGACGGATCGCCTGATAGTTGCGACTACCGCGACTCATGTACAATACCAGGGGGGGGTCACAAGTGCGTTGCTGGATTTTCAGATGGGAGAATGCTCTTTTCTTAAAGGTTCATTCCACAGTTTAGCTGTGCGAGACAGAAAAAAGTCAAAGTAGAGAAAAAACAATTTAAAATAGGCATATCAATTAGGGAAATTGTCTAAAATGCATCATGTTGAAAAACAAATATGTTTCATGATTCCAAATATGACACTAGTTCATTATATCTTCGAATTTTCACAGAAACGTGCGGTTGAGTATACACTCAACCGTTTTGGAACCCTAAGGCCATGTAGAACCATGTCAAAATGGCAAATAGTAAGAGATTTCTTACAATCTCATTAATACCGCCACTTTGACAAGGTTCTCGAGTGGCCTAGGGATCCAGCTGGTTGACGTACAGTGGCGTTCCGAATTGCATGGACGATTTATGAATGAATTCATTCATAAACTGTCCATGATTTATGAATGAATTCATTCATAAACTGTCCATGCAATTTTGAACCCGACTGTTCATAAAGTACCGTATTTATGAATGACAATAGAGTGTAGGAGAATGTATAAATATTATCAACAGAGGGCAGCACCCCGTCAGCATCTCCGACAACTGAAGCGAGCTACGAGGCAGCCGGGGCGAGCCGCGAGGCAAACCTTACAAGCGGTGAGGAGTGTGGTGGCGAGGGGCACAGACAAGCAGGTATATCATACTCTATACTCTACATAACTACATCTCTCTCAGTCGCTATTAAAAAAAAACAGTTATTGCAATAGTATATTACTAATAGAGGCCGGGACGAAAGGGGTTGCTGGCTCAGATGGATAGGTCTGAGGCGGGCAACCTCATATTTCCGGCAGAGGTATGTATAGTGCTTTGCATTAAGAAACAACAAAACAACAATATTTCATGGCATGTTTGAGAAAAGAGTTTTGATTCAATCCAGATCCAAGATAAGACACTTATTCCTCCGCGAGCAAGAAAGCTTTAAGATATCGGCTATAAAAAGGTACTTACAGTCAGCAGGAGATATTGCTAAATTCAAAATTCAAATTAATTTTATTTCGACCTTCATGGGTCATATCCAGTTAGTAAAATTTACATCAAAAAACTTATTCTATTGTTAGTCTAACATACAAGGAATGCGGGCAGGGTGTTCCAAATGAACTTGGCACAACCTTATTGGCAACACCTTACGAGTTTTTTAATATCATTGTGACCACCCTACCCGCTAAGCAATATCTGCAGCTGACTGTACAAAAGATAAGCAGTCCCGAGTTAATAAAAGACACACGGCTGTTTATAGTTACTCGCTCAGCTGTGAGCTGTTGTCATGTCTCTTTTCTTCACACGTGAGAGCTTATCTTTCTGTCATTTCTATAGCCATTAGCTCATAGCTTACTCTTTCGCGGTGGGATCAGTGACGGAGCGACCGAAATTAGAATTATTAATTAGAAATTATTATTATTATGTACACAAGGGGTAGATAACAATTTCTTTCCCTTAAATAGCATATGTAATGTAGTGTGAATTGTGTTGCAGTGTGTGCAGTGACGTGGTGGCTGGCGGGCGCGCTGGCGGGCATGGCGGTGGTCACCGCCGCTCTGGCTGCAGTCGTACGACGGTTTACTGTCAAAGGTAAATAGCATGGTTGTACTCGTAGGTACCTATATTCATGGTTAGGGATCGGAATTATGGGTGCAAGACTTTAACGTAACATAACTACAAAACTGATGTAATACAGGAACACTTTATCAAAGTAAAATACGAATATTATTGAAAAATGTGTATCTAATTTTATTGACTATCTCGGAATCTCGAACTTACAATGTTAGGTGTGTAGATATGTATATTTTATACTTGACAAGTTTTGATAAAATATTGCACCCGTAGTTCCGTTTTCTATCCATGGTTTTATCGTCATTTGTTTAGCAGAAACTTCTGCGAACGAAACTAACAGTTATAGAAAATAATTAAATAATATAATTCACTCGCTTTAGCAAGACCTAAACTCGCGACCTAACTCTTTCTATCACTAATCCCTCACTTCTTTAACACATTATGATTGCGGTAGATGTCGCTAGGTAGCTAGATTGGATGGTGTGTATTCACATTTTTTTGTATTGTTTATATAGTTACCTATGTTTCCGTCTCCATAGATATACAAATAAGTTTTTGCTATTACTTACTTATTTAACTGATATAGATGTCTCCCGTAGTTATGATTATAATGTACTTCTTTTTGTATTCTTTTCCTCTATAATTATCATTTAGTTCGTATGATCATGTTCAACATACTTTATTTTATTTATTTATTTAATAATAACAACTTAAATCTACCATTACAGGTTTACCTAATACGATAGATAAGCGACTCCTAACAGCATCGAAACATTATGTGGCACTAATTTGTTTATATAGCTGCTACTTATACACTATAACTCAGTATAAACATTGTGACCTTCGTGAAATACATCAATTTCCTAAGCAACTTTATTGATAGTGCGAATAGCTCTCGTTAGCGGGGCCTCTTTCAGCAGCTTGGTGCGGGCGACTTATATTCCTTGTTTTCTTCCATATATTCTATATCAGCGTGTAGTTGTAGAATCTCACAACCTAGACGAGTAGAATGTGGTCTGTGTGGGAATTAACTTCACACGTTTTAATAGTACACTATGTAATATACTGTTGTAATCATGGACTTAGGTCGTTTTAAGGATTAACATCATAACACACTGTTTATTTCGCAATCCACTGATGTACTGATTAGTTATAGTACGATGTAAATCATGTTTTAATTGTAAACATAAAACTTATCATTTGTAATTGAAAAATTGATGTGACACGTGGCGTTACGTTATGTTATTTGTGTGTTCCCCTACTTGGCGTCTTACAACATTAGGCGCAAATTGTTAGGTCATGTTGACACGCTGCGATCGTGGCCACAAAAATGGGCTCGCCGGAAGACCAGCGTTGGCTTTTGGGTGGACATTATGCTGAGGCGAGTCCATTTGCTGTTTTATTTTGCCCTGTCATGCTTGTTATATTTGTAACGAATAAATAAATTGTACCTATTTGTATTACGTGCAGTCACGTATGAAAATATGTACTTCAGAACGTGTGCCCATGGCACACAATGACATGTTTTTGAATATCTATAACATGTCACATAACACATAATTTTATAATTATATTATATTTATTGTATAACGCAACTATCTAGCACCTAAAAGAAGTTTCGAGATAAATTAAGATGCAACATTTCTATAGAAAATTAATAAATCTAGATAAACATAATTATATTATGTTACGGGAAATTAAAATTAACAAACAATCTCCCTCGACATGTACCGCAATATATGTACTTACAAACATAATCAGACATTTTAAAAACACTAGCTCCACATGTACATGTAAATCCTTGGTTTTTCAGCACGCGAATTAAAACAGGACAATAATCGGCTGGTTGAAGAGGTACAAAGGATGGAGACAAAAATAAGACTAGAGGAAGAGATGAAGAACCGAGTGGCCTGCCATCTGCCGGAAGAGGCCTACGACCGTGAGTCACCGACCACAACCACTTATCGCTTGACTAAAGTTTTACTTAAATTGGCTACTTAACAAAAATAGACATGAAAAGATGTCTAAAAAAATAAAAAGTGGGTCGAAAATATGCATTATGGGGTACACTTCCAATTTATGGGCTAAAAGTCATAAGACATCGTAAATCAAAATTTTCAGGCCACCAATAATGAGTGCAATTTATGGAAACTTTGCTCAAACAAGGCTCAATATTATAAATCCTAGGCTTAGGACTTTTCATAGCATATCGTGGTTCTAAAATCCTTGGAGCCGCTATGTGTAAAATTTTCGAAGTCAAAGTCAAAGTATATTGTAATATTCTATTCACTTTCTATAATGACTATAATGATTTATACCTACTGTCAAATCGTTACTGAGTTAATTTTAATCGAACATAATTAATTTTAAAAATCGAACTTGATTTCATAAAAAGTGCATACGAATTTAGTTATATCAGAAATCATAAATAAACTAGACAATTAGGTTCAAGACAAACTAGAAAAAGCCTCAAAATGGCGAAAGTATCATGTTGTTTTTCTCGAAAGTTTCGAATCTTTCGTATAAATTACATGTAGCTTCCGAACACTCAGCCGCATCAGTCGTGAGCTACGAACGTTTAAAAAAATGTGTTTTTTTTCGAGAATTTTTGGAGATTTCATCTTTAACAGGAAGCTATGCACCTTCTTCTAAATCACACATAGAAGACCAGCAGGCTTAGCACATGATTGGTGCGACAGTATGTCACCGCGAGATAGATCTCCCGTCCTTCACTAGCAATATTAACAAAAGAGGGACGGATAGCCTATCTCGCGGCGAGATACTGTGTTAAGCATACAATTCATTACGTGTTATTATTGACGATCATTTATTCCGACAGGTGGCGTTGTTTACACTTTAGTATACAGATGACCCTCCGACGTTCTGACTTTACAATTAATTTTCCATTTCCCGCACTAGTCGGGAAAAAACACCATCCGTACTGAAAAAGAAAGTCGTGTATTATTTAACCGACACGCTCTATATGTGTTTCGCAGAGGTGTACGCGCACGGCTCGGGTCTGCTGCGGCCCGCGCGCCGCACGCCGCGCCCCCGCAGGCTGCCGCAGCCGCCCGTCTCACTGCCATCACTAGTATGCGATTCCCCGATAACTGACTACAGTTAACTCGGGACGACATGGACAATAAGAGAAATATTATAAGTTGTGTAAATAATTTATAAATAAACAAGCGACCCGCTCCGGCTTCGCACGGGGACTATAGCTACATAAAAACCTTCCTCTTGAATTACTCTACCTGTTAAAAAAAATCTCATCAAAATCCGTTGCGTAGTTTAAAAGATTTAAGCTTACAAAGGGACATGGGGCCATAAAAAGTGACTTTGTTTT